>OX030952.1:27683427-27970927 GCA_943735915.1 Pherbina coryleti
ATAAGGATAAGGATAAGGATAAGGATAAGGATAAGGATAAGGATAAGGATAAGGATAAGGATAAGGATAAGGATAAGGATAAGGATAAGGATAAGGATAAGGATAAGGATAAGGATAAGGATAAGGATAAGGATAAGGATAAGGATAAGGATAAGGATAAGGATAGGTAAGGATAAGGATAAGGATAAGGATAAGGATAAGGATAAGGATAAGGATAAGGATAAGGATAAGGATAAGGATAGGATAAAGATAAGGATAAGGATAAGGATAAGGATAAGGATAAGGATAAGGATAGGATAAGGATAAGGATAAGGATAAGGATAAGGATAATGATAAGGATAAGGATAAGGATAAGGATAAGGATAAGGATAAGGATAAGGATAAGGATAAGGATAAGGATAAGAATAAGGATAAGGGATAAGGATAAGGATAAGGATAAGGATAGTAAGGATAAGGATAAGGATAAGGATAAGGATAAGGATAAGGATAGGATAAGGATAAGGATAAGGATAAGGATAAGGATAAGGATAAGGATAAGGATAAGGATAAGGATAAGGATAAGGATAAGGATAAGGATAAGGATAAGGATAAGGATAAGGATAAGGATAAGGATAAGGATAAGGATAAGGATAAGGATAAGGATAAGGTAAGGATAAGGATAAGGATAAGGATAAGGATAAGGATAAGGATAAGGATAAGGATAAGGATAAGAATAGGATAAGGATAAGGATAAGGATAAGGATAAGGATAAGGATAATGATGAGGATAAGGATAAGGATAAGGATAAGGATAAGGATAAGGATAAGGATAAGGATAAGGATAAGGATAAGGATAAGGATAAGGATAAGGATAAGGATAAGGATAAGGATAAGGATAAGGATAGGATAAGGATAAGGATAAGGATAAGGATAAGGATAAGGATAAGGATAAGGATAAGGATAAGGATAAGGATAAGGATAAGGATAGGATAAGGATAAGGATAAGGATAAGGATAAGGATAAGGATAAGGATAAGGATAAGGATAAGGATAAGGATAAGGATAAGGATAAGGATAAGGATAAGGATAAGGATAAGGATAAGGATAAGGATAAGGATAAGGATAAGGATAAGGATAAGGATAAGGATAAGGATAAGGATAAGGATAAGGATAAGGATAAGGATAAGGATGGGGATAAGGATAAGGATAAGGATAAGGATAAGGATAATGATAAGGATAAGGATAAGGATAAGGATAAGGATAAGGATAAGGATAAGGATAAGGATAATGATAAGGATAAGGATAAGGATAAGGATAAGGATAAGGATAAGGATAGGTAAGGATAAGGATAAGGATAAGGATAAGGATAAGGATAAGGATAAGGATAAGGATAAGGATAAGGATAAGGATAAGGATAAGGATAAGGATAAGGATAAGGATAAGGATAAGGATAAGGATAAGGATAAGGATAAGGATAAGGATAAGGATAAGGATAAGGATAGGGATAAGGATAAGGATAAGGATAAGGATAAGGATAATGATAAGGATAAGGATAAGGATAAGGATAAGGATAAGGATAAGGATAAGGATAAGGATAAGGATAAGGATAAGGATAAGGATAAGGATAAGGATAAGGGATAAGGATAAGGATAAGGATAAGGATAGGATAAGGATAAGGATAAGGATAAGGATAAGGATAAGGATAAGGATAAGGATAAGGATAAGGATAAGGATAAGGATAAGGATAAGGATAAGGAAGGATAAGGATAAGGATAAGGATAAGGATAGGGATAAGGATAAGGATAAGGATAAGGATAAGGATAAGGATAAGGATAAGGATAAGGATAAGGATAAGGATAAGGATAAGGATAAGGATAAGGATAAGGATAAGGATAAGGATAGGGATTAGGATAAGGATAAGGATAAGGATAAGGATAAGGATAAGGATAAGGATAAGGATAAGGATAAGGATAAGGATAAGGATAAGGATAGGGATAAGGATAAGGAAAAGGATAAGGATAGGGATAAGGATAAGGATAAGGATAAGGATAAGGATAAGGATAAGGATAAGGATAAGGATAAGGATAAGGATAAGGATAAGGATAAGAATAAGGATAAGGATAAGGATAAGGATAAGGATAAGGATAAGGATAAGGATAAGGATAAGGATAAGGATAAGGATAAGGTTTAGGATAAGGATAAGGATAAGGATAAGGATAAGGATAAGGATAAGGATAAGGATAAGGATAAGGATAAGGATAAGGATAAGGATAAGGATAAGGATAAGGATAAGGATAAGGATAAGGATAAGGATAAGGATAAGGATAAGGATAAGGATAAGGATAAGGATAAGGATAAGGATAAGGATAAGGATAAGGATAAGGATAAGGATAAGGATAAGGATAAGGATAAGGATAAGGATAAGGATAAGGATAAGGATAAGGATAAGGATAAGGATAAGGATAGGGATAAGGATAAGGATAAGGATAAGGATAAGGGTAAGGATAAGGATAAGGATAAGGATAAGGATAAGGATAAGGATAAGGATAAGGATAAGGATAAGGATAAGGATAGGGATAAGGATAAGGATAAGGATAAGGATAGGGATAAGGATAAGGATAAGGATAAGGATAAGGATAAGGATAAGGATAAGGATAAGGATAAGGATAAGGATAAGGATAAGGATAAGGATAAAGATAAGAATAAGGATAAGGATAAGAATAAGGATAAGGATAAGGATAAGGATAAGGATAAGGATAAGGATAAGGATAAGGATAAGGATAAGGATAAGGATAAGGATAAGGATAAGGATAAGGATAAGGATAAGGATAGGGATAAGGATAAGGATAAGGATAAGGATAGGGATAAGGATAAGGATAAGGATAAGGATAAGGATAAGGATAAGGATAAGGATAAGGATAAGGATAAGGATAAGGATAAGGATAAGGATAAGGATAAGGATAAGGATAAGGATAAGGATAAGGATAAGGATAGGGATAAGGATAAGGATAAGGATAAGGATAAGGATAAGGATAAGGATAAGGATAAGGATAAGGATAAGGATAAGGATAAGGATAAGGATAAGGATAAGGATAAGGATAAGGATAAGGATAGGGATTAGGATAAGGATAAGGATAAGGATAAGGATAAGGATAAGGATAAGGATAAGGATAAGGATAAGGATAGGGATAAGGATAAGGAAAAGGATAAGGATAGGGATAAGGATAAGGATAAGGATAAGGATAAGGATAAGGATAAGGATAAGGTTTAGGATAAGGATAAGGATAAGGATAAGGATAAGGATAAGGATAAGGATAAGGATAAGGATAAGGATAAGGATAAGGATAAGGATAAGGATAAGGATAAGGATAAGGATAGGGATAAGGATAAGGATAAGGATAAGGATAAGGGTAAGGATAAGGATAAGGATAAGGATAAGGATAAGGATAAGGATAAGGATAAGGATAAGGATAAGGATAGGGATAAGGATAAGGATAAGGATAAGGATAGGGATAAGGATAAGGATAAGGATAAGGATAAGGATAAGGATAAGGATAAGGATAAGGATAAGGATAAGGATAAGGATAAGATAAGAATAAGGATAAGAATAAGGATAAGGATAAGGATAAGGATAAGGATAAGGATAAGGATAAGGATAAGGATAAGGATAAGGATAAGGATAAGGATAAGGATAAGGATAAGGATAAGGATAAGGATAAGGATAAGGATAAGGATAAGGATAAGGATAAGGATAAGGATAAGGATAAGGATAAGGATAAGGATAAGGATAAGGATAAGGATAAGGATAAGGATAAGGATAAGGATAAGGATAAGGATAAGGATAAGGATAAGGATAAGGATAAGGATAAGGATAAGGATAGGATAAGGATAAGGATAAGGATAAGGATAAGGATAAGGATAAGGATAATGATGAGGATAAGGATAAGGATAAGGATAAGGATAAGGATAAGGATAGGGATAAGGATAAGGATAAGGATAAGGATAAGGGTAAGGATAAGGATAAGGATAAGGATAAGGATAAGGATACGGATAAGGATAAGGATAAGGATAAGGATAAGGATAAGGATAAGGATAAGGATAAGGATAAGGATAAGGATAAGGATAAGGATAAGGATAAGGATAAGGGTAAGGATAAGGATAAGGATAAGGATAAGGGTAAGGATAAGGATAAGGATAAGTATAAGGCTAATAAGGATAAGCATAAATACCACGATACCAAAAGGCGATACCACAGCCAACGGCATCTTATTTTCTTGTCATCAATGCCATTTTGGTTTTTTTATAATTTTGACTTCCTGCCTTATACACTGCGGGCCATCTAATGGTTTCTTTTTAAATCATAGGTTATTTTGACACTGACAGCTGTTTCCCGCTCAAAATCTAGACATAAAGTCAGTTTTATTCCTGCGCGGAAAGAAATTGGTCCCTTTGCACTTGAACAACGTTTCTTTGGGTAATAGTGGAAACCTAACAGTGCGTTATTTGAAAAGGGTGAAAAATCATCTTTTCTAACGATGAGCATTTTCATCTCGGCGACTATGTTAACAAACAAAATTGCCGCATCTGGAGCTCGGAAAGCCCCCACATTATTGTCAAGAAGCCGATGCATCCACAGAAAGTGACAGTTTGGTGCAGATTGTTGAGTGATGGCATCATTGAAACATTTCTCTTCGAAAATTAGGTTGGGAACAACGTTTTGGTCAACTGTGGGCCTTACAAAGTCATGTTAACCGACTTTTTTTTACTGAAATTGGAGACATGAATTTGGACAACCTCTGGTTCATGCAGGATGACACACCATGCCATACAGCCTATGCCAAAATCGATCTTTTGTGCACCAAATTCCTAAATCGTGTTATCAGCCGTCTTCGCGATATCAATTGGCCGCCTCGGAGCTGCGATTTACCCTCTTGGACTTTTTTTTTGTGTGGAACCGTGAAGGGCCGATGTAATGCCAATAATCCAGAAACGATTGAAGAACTTAAGGTCAATATCATCCAATCAATTTAATTTTTTTAAAAGAATTTAAATATTTCAGATAAGATTAGTCCAAATGTTTTGTTAGAAATAAGATATCGTTAAAAATTAATAAAAACTTAAGTACTGCAGTTTTAAATTCAACAAAACTGATGCCATAAATTTTACCATCGAACTTTATTGCACAGAGTTTCAAGGAACTCAGCAAGCAATTCACGTTCGCTTTGCCAGCCAAGCTTTATGTTTTAATAGACAACCTCTTAAACTAGCTTCTAAACTGCACACCAGCCCTTTTTGCCTGTTCTCTTTTTTTTCATCTATTCCTTTGCTCCAGTGATCAATTTCTACTCCTTTTCTTAACAACTTTCAATTTGGCGCCTTAAGCACAATTTCTGGCACTAACACACTAACACGTCACACTTACATTCATGCTGGCTCTTAAACGGCATCAGTCTGTGGCCTAGCCGCCTTTGCACACTCATCCCACAACAGCTTAAAGCTTAGACAGCCAAAATGAAGCTGGTGTGTGAGGCGTTGCTGCTATTTTTAGCATTGGTTTTTTTTTAGACTATTTTCTTCTTCATGCTTCACACTCGCCACTGCAAAGCAAATTTAATCGAATTTTCCGATATTTTCTTCCTTTTTTACTCAATCGATTTCTTCGTTTATTTCGTTTTCATTTTAATAGTTTTTAGTTAAACTTCAACATTGAGTTGGCAGCACTTAAGAACACATTTAGATTGCATTGTAAACACTTTTTCCCCCTCCTCAAGCACAATTTGTGCTCTGACTTACTTGCACCCAAAAATCAATGCTCGTTTCTCATGCGAATATCGCCTAAAGGCATGCTTCATAATAATTGGTAAACTGAATGTATGTATGTGTGTCTGTGTGTGTGTAATGCAAGTTTGTATTTTTGTGCTCATGCGAGTGTGAGTAATTAGGCGTTTCCTTTTTTTTTTTTTCTTTTGTATTTTTGTGCCACGTTAACACAGTCTGCAAGGTCATGGGTCATTGGTCATGGGTCATTGCATGAATTATGAGGCATGTTATGTGAAAGCGTAGCATTTTAGTCAGAGCGGGGGGAGGGGGTTAGTGATTGGCTGTATTTGATATTAGTTTCGTTCTCAAAACAAAGTGAAATGCAAACAAAGGGAAAAAATTCTCTTTGAACAGCTTCAATTTCCGGTCGGAAGTTAAGTTTGAAGAAATCGTTGTGAGTTTAATGAGCTGTAAATCGCTGCATTTTATCAACTTTTGTCTCGCATGGCTACAACGAATAAATAAAACTTAGAGCAGAGAATTGTTGCTCATGTTTGTGTGTGTGTGTTTGAATTTTATTATAATGGCTTTGATTCTTAGGTGTGTGTATGTGTGCTTCATAGAATGGTGCTAATGTTGTTTCAATGGCAGCAACAAAAAAAAAAAAAATAAGAAAAATCTTTTAGGGCCGAACTTTTCCAGATGAAATCTGTCAATTTTATAAGTTGATATTAAGACCATACAAACAATGACTAAGTTTTATTTAATTGGAAAACTTTGAAGACAAGTTAAGCACATTTTTAAGAAATTTTCCGCAAACAAAAGATTTATGGTAAAATGCTCACCAACTTGATTTATCAGAATTTGCCAGAATTTTAAATCACTAGCAAATATTGTTGTGAAAGATATTAAGAACGACTTGATTTGAGCTTAAAAGCTGTTCAAAAGTTTCCTAATTTGATCCTTGGAGATTGGATAAGATTTTTTCGATGTAATTCCATGTTACTTTGCTTGCTTGTATGCATCAATAACTTGCATAAGTAACATACACTCCCTGACAATATAGCCCTTGACAGTGCAGTCGATTTCATCTCAGGGAAAATGAATAAGGTTTTCTGCAAGTTCTGCCCAATCTCCAGGAGTCTCAAACCCAAACAAAATTGGTGGAACAGCGATCTCAAAGCGAGGAGAACTGAGGTTAGAAGTTTTCATAATAAGGCCAGGTTAAGCAAGGAAAATGGAGACTGGGACTCTTATAAATCTGCTCTCAACTCCTATACTAGAGACCTAAGAAGAGCTAAAAGTCAATCGTGGAAATCTTTCTGTGAATCCATTGAGAACACTAGCGAGGCGGCCCGACTACGCAAAATTCTATCAAAGGATCCGGTAGCCCCGGGCTACCTTAAACGCTCAAACAACTCGTGGACGGAAACTTGCCAGGAGGCGGTGACACTACTCATGGAAGCCCACTTCCCTGGCTGTACTGATCCCGCAATACATGTGAACCCGTACATATCCAGAAGTATCTCCCAGAAACCCACAATGATATACCCAATTTAATAACAGAGCACAAAATAGAGTGGGCGATTAAATCTTTAAAGGCGTATAAATCGGCTGGACCCGATGGTATCACCCCCGCTATGCTTCAGCACGCTCTCCCGGCTTTCTCAACCTGGCTTTTAAAAATTTGTAATAGTTGCCTAAGGCTAGGTTACGTGCCCGTAAATTGGAGAGAGGTGAAAGTAGTCTTCATACCAAAAGCTGGGAAAGCTACTCACTCCACCGTAAAAGATTATAGATCCATTAGTCTTGATCTATCTGAAAACATTAGAAAGAATTCTAGATCAACACATAAGATCGCTCCTCAATGACCAAAACCTGTGTAGCAAACAACACGCCTACCTTAAAGGTAAGTTGGTGGAAACAGCCCTACATGAGGTAGTCTCGGTAATTGAGAGAAACCTCCACTTCAAAGATTACACCCTAGCTGCCTTTGTTGATATCGTAGGGGCTTTCAACAACGTAAGCACAGAAGCAATAAGGGCAGGTCTCACAAAGCACAAAGCACAAAATCTACAATTGGAAGAAAAAATAACCAAGTGGATTGTTAAAATGCTGAAAAGCAGAATCATCAACACACAAATCAGAAGCAGTAAAACAAGGAAAACAACTTCAAGAGGAACACCTCAAGGTGTAAGGTCCTTCTGTGGTTTACGTAGACACCTGCCGTGTGGGCTTAATTCCACGGTGCCCCTGGACACGAGGAGTCGTGGTTCATGGAAATGATACCCAGAAAATGAATTTCCTGTGTGTTACCTCCATGACTCCAGACGAGACCAACGCCCCATTATAGTAGTTTCAATACCGGATACACACCACACTTAAGTTGTATATTTAAATTAATAAATATACTGTATGGATAGTTACCAGTATTGGAACGCAACAGTACCAATCATGGACGGCTAGTGTTATCACCATCCACAATTATCGGTAAAAAACGAGACCCATCTAAAATCTCTGACAATTTGAGGAATTGCCACCCGGTTGTAAACAAACGCAACTCCACGCCAGATCACGATAGGCCTTGTTCGCGACGTTGAACTACCACAGCCAGCACGAAACTCCCCGAAGGGCCAGCCCACAATAGTCACCCTGGCAAAAGGTTCCACAATGAATAACCATATCAACATCACCAACTTATCAGTTGGTAAATTAAGTATTCCTCTAATACTTATATTTGACTGTGACGTCCTGTCACTAAATTGTATTTGACTAGGCAAAATAACATTTACCTCTTTAGTATAACCAGTACAACGTACTGTTATTATACTACTCCTCCTCCGTAACGCATTTCGTTAACAATGTAACTAAAAAAAAAAAATAAATAAATAAATAACTGGCCATTTCAGCCCTTGAAAGGACTTTGACCTAGCTTCTTATGATCAATTGTGTTGTGCGTGTTATTAAGTTTGTACACAATTGACCGAGAACTGGACCTACATGCTTAACGCCGACTCCGAACGGCGATGAACGATGAATGTTCTCGTTCTCAAGAAGCTTTACATGGCATTTTGATTACTCTCTGAGGTTTGCCATTGTCTGCAGAGAGGTGGCGACCGTACAGAAAAATTATTTTAATTCAAATAATTTTCTGTCGCTGCTGGGGTTCGAACCTGGGTTTCCAAAGTTCGTTGACATAGCGGCCACGCACTTTAACCAACTACGCCACGGAGGCCACCAACAATGTAACTAGTTTGCGTAAATTCGAACGTACCGTCGTTAGCACAATTTAATGTGAAAACTAGGGTAACGTCTCAACAATTTCACCAATATCCGAAGATACAGGCATTTTCTAGTGTTAAACACTAATTTTACGCTCCAACTTAGGTCGATGATATATCAACGGCTACGCTATGTGGATGACTATTCCCGTGCTAACAAATTATTTATTGCTTTTGCTACTGCATTCATAGGTATAAACGCCACTATTGCTATGTGCAATAGTCCAACCTACTCCAAGATTAAGCCGTGACACACAGCAAGCTCAAGGTGGGCCTTTTTCTTTTTACACAGATATAAGGGTCAAAAGGATTAGAAAACCCCCTTATATCTGCAACCATCCTCCTTTATCCTGGCTTTGGATAGGCTGCTCGTAAAAACAGGCGGAGTTACCTCAAGGTGGATTCATATCTCCATTGCTTTGGATCCTAGTTGTAAACGAACTGCTGACTACCCTCAGCGAGAAAGGCTTTAAAGTGACAGCATACGCTGACGACATCATGCTTCTGGTGGGAGGGAAGCATCTCTCAACCATCAGCAACATGATAGAAACAGCACTTAAAGAAACTTCTTGTGGGCAGTACCGAACGGCCTAGGGGTCAACCCCGATAAAACCGAACTGGTGCTATTCACAAAAAGAAATAAAATTGAAAATTTTTGTCTCCCAAAAATAAATGGCAGAGCCCTGCAGCTATCCAATAAAGCAAAATATCTCGAAGTAATCCTTGACTCAAAGATCACTTGGAAAAGCAACACAGAAGAAAGAATAAAGAAAGCAACCAGTACCTTTTACGCTTGCAAGAAAATCTTTGGTACCAAATGGGGGATAAGACCGACCCAATGTCATCCATTGGATGTACACGGCTATCGTCAGGCCCATACTAACCTATGGCTCGATTATATGGTGGAAAGCCATTGAGAAGACAAGCTACCTCAACTCTCTCTCTCTAGAGTACAGAGATTGGCCTGTCTAGGAATTACAGTTGTACAACGATCGACGCCTCAGGCAGGCCTGGAGGTCATATTGAACCACCTCCCCCTGGACGAGTTCATGAAAACCACTGCAACCAAAGCGGCGTTTCGACTTAACGAAGCTAAACTTTGGAGGCACTGGACGCATGGACACGCCTCTATACTCACAAAGTATAGTCCTGAGGATCTCGCCACCACCTCCGATTACATCACCCCGGTATTAGATTTTCGGCAGATCATGTCATTCTTTTTGGAAAAAAGAAGAATGGGATTCGAACCACCCTTTTAGTGAACACGATATCCAGATCTTCACTGATGGATCCAAAATGGAGAATGGCACGGGAGCCGGAGTCAACTGTAATACACTACAAATATCTCTGTCATACAGACTTCCAGATTACTGTAGTGTCTTTCAATCAGAAATTTTAGCCATCGAGAAAGCAGCTACGACAATCCAATCAAGGAACATGAATCCATCAAGGATTACAATCTTTGTGGACAGCCAGGCTGCGATAAAAGCACTCCGCAGCGAAACAACAAAATCGAAATCTGTATTGAGCTGCCGGCAAGCTCTCATCAGAATCAGTCCTCCCCACAAGATCAATATCTGCTGGGTCCCCGGTCATCGTGATATAGAGGGAAACGAAATAGCAGACAGATTGGCTAGGGAGGGCTCTGAACTGGAAAGAAGTTCTGTGATTGGGAAAATAATTGATAAAGCCAGAAATAACACAAATAACTCTTGGTCAAATAGAGACGACTGTGTTATCTCTCACCATCTCTGGCCTAAACTCTGCGAAAAAAGGACCCAATCCCTACTTTTAATGCGTAACAATGAAACTCGCATCTTAAAAGGGGTTCTCACGGGGCACTGTTGTATAGGCACAATGGCCTCGCGACTAGGAATCCCTTCACCCAGACTTCTGCAGAAGCTGTGGAGATGTCGAGGAAACAGAAACCATCAAGCATCTACTTTGCGAGTGTCCCAATCTCCAACAACGCCGACTTCGCCACATGGGAAGCAGAGTGTACGGAGAACTGCAAGAGCTCGTGGACGTACCACTGATGGATCTTTTCAGATTTATACGGAGCACCGGTTGCTTCAACCAACCTTGCTCCAGTGCCTAAGATTCTATTTGGTTTTGCCACAGTAAGTCCACAGACATAGGTAATCACAATGGATCAATAGGCCCCCGTGTAGGCAACATCAGGTTGCCCTTCCCGTTTAACCTAACCTAACCTAACATACACTCATACCATACAAAAGACACCATACATATCGCACACCCTCTTCAATAGTGACACAACTCGATTTTACCAAAATACCGATCTTCGCTCCAACAATAGTTTGTAACCATGGTATAATAATATAAGGTAGTATTGACAGTTGCTTGGGCATCGACCATCTGTCAAAAAAAATGTCTAGAAAGAGAGCGTTCAATTATTTCTTATGTTTTCGCCATTGTTTATGTTTCAGCGCTTGCAAATAACCAAACATTTTCTTACAAAATATTGCCTATTTTATTTAATCAATAGTGAATTATTATTACTACAACGAAGATAACTTGTGAACTTTGTGTTATTAACCCTAAACCTCCAATTTTAAAAACTCTCAAAACCTCCAAAGTGAGCCTCACAGGCTCACATACTGTTTTAAAGGCAAATACACACATTTTTATGTTATATTAATTTTTATTTGTATTAAAACTATAGAGAATAAAAAAATAAACGTAAATAATAAAAAAATAAGAAAATTCAATGCATTTATAAAGATGATGCTTATTTGTATGTGCAATTTTCGCACAGTTTTGTTGTAGTGGAATGTTCATTGCAAACATTTTTTTGGCATATATTGCAGCATTGTTTTTGCATTTTTGATTTTTTTGGAGGGCAAATATGACACCGTTTTCTCTTATTTCCCGTTGTTTCGGGCTGCATGTTAGTAGATTTCTGATTGCGTAATACACTGGATATCGCGTCAGTTGTCTCACGGCGCAAATATTTTGTGTCCTTCCTGCGCAATATCACGGGCTCCACAAGGGACTCACCAAGATCTCTCAGAAAGAAGTATCGCCTATTGGTTTTATTTTCGTAATAATAGGGATGTGTTTTTATCCATATTATATATGCAGCAATCCCAACAGCATCCACCATATTCATAAAAAATGCAAGTGGCCAACGGTTGGACTTTCGTTTTGTCATATACTCATGAACAAGCTGATCGAATGTATCCACACCTCCTTTTGTTTCATTGTAATATGCATTTATTTCCGATATAGGTTTATCATTTTTTTTTAAAATATCGCCACTATGGTGCATTGATGACATAAATATAACACATTTACCTTTTTTAGGTACATGTGACGCTATTGTGATATGCTTTTGAAAACCAAATATAGTGGAATGAATTACTCTATTTTTATTCGGCAGAAACTCCGCTGGTATACAAGTTTTATTTTTGCGCAATGTTCCAACTACAGTAAGACCTTTATTCAATAAACTTTCAATTAATTCCTTGCTTGTAAAGTAGTTATCCATTGTAACATTTCGATTCGTCCCATAATATTCAGTGCATATCTCTTCTACAACAGTTCTTGCTAGACCAACTGCTCTTTGGTTATTTTCTTTGCCAGTGTATGGAATACCGCGAAGGGGGTAAGCAGTTTTGCTATCACACAACCACCATATTTTTATACCATATTTGTCGGGTTTTGATGGCATATACTGTATGAAGGGGCAGCGGCATCTACAAGGACTAAGTTGTTCATCAACTACTATATTTTCGCCCGGCATGTAATATTTAGCAAGATTATGATTCACTTTATCCCAGATGAATCTAATAGGTGCCAACTTGTCTTTCGCTCGTCTGGACGATCTAGTGGAAATATCATCAAATCGCATGTACCTTAAAATATTTTCAAAGCGATGTCGACCCATTGTTGCCTTGAATATGTTGCAACCATAAAGTCGATCCCAAAACAAACAGTAATTTTGGTTGTTGGATTTCATATGACCTTATGTGATAAGCAGGCCAATAAATGCAAAAATCTCTTCATTATCTACTGGCACCCATGAATTTTGTGCACACATTGACACAGCTTTTGCGTTTGTGCATTTTACAATTTCACTTACGATTTCATCCGTTATAAACAGTTTGAAACAATCATCAACGCTGTTCAAAACCTTGCCTAGAATAATTTGACTTCATATAAGTGTGCAACTGTACATGAGTGTGTTGTTTTACTTTACCTTGGGGTAGAATAACTTGATCAACTTTTCCTCTGATTTTATTGGAAGCACGTATCTTAGAACTTGGTGCAGCAGTTTTGTTCCACACAGTTCCATCTTTTCCTAAAAATATGCCATTTCTTTCAACTACTTGCACTGGAGCTTCATCTTCAGATGTACATGTAGATATAATGTCGTTGGTTTCTGATGCAGATAAAATGTATTCTGATTCTGAATCCGAAAATAAATCGGGCAGCGAAGTCTCATCATTATCATTCTCTTCGTCACTCCAATTATTCAACGCAATCTCCAACTGAGCATTTGTCAATCTTTTTCTTGTCATTATAAATAATTAATCAAAAAACCACTTGGTAAATAAATCGAAACTGAATTCAGCGGCAGAACAGTTGCTACTGAGCCGAAAATTATTGCTACTAGAATTGTCTCACATAAATAACGGCAACTGATCGCCGTACAATGAACTAAAGAAGAATGAGAAGCACTTGCATGCAAAATAAGTAGAAAATAGATACACACGCCAAATTTATATTACAAAAAAAGTTTGAAGTTTGGCAACGTGCACAGTGACATTGTTTTTTTTGTGATTTTCTAGAAATAAAAACTGAAGAAAACATAAACATGTACAATAAACAAAACGGTAACGTGCATTACGACATTGTTTTTGGCTGATTTTCTATTATGTGCCTATGAGGCTCACTTTGGAGGTTTCGTAATAATTGTATGATTATTACAGTTAATAAACCAAAGAAAAATTTAAAGACTGTTAATGTATTTGAAAATACTCTTTATAAACTATTTGAGGAATATCGAAGAGTAAAAATATTTTTGATAAAACATAAAAAAGTTATGCACTATCAAAAATTGTTTTGAGACCGACAGGCTCACTTTGGAGGTTTAGGGTTAAGTGCAAACATAAGAAAAAATGTTGAAAACGTTCAAATGTAGCAATCTCAGCAGCTGCAGATGCATATGGACGAAATTAAAGAAGTTTCCAATTATTATTAAAACACCACGGCTGGAAAACGTTAAACACATATCACACATAATTTTTTCACAACTTTCATTATTATAATTGTGTATTTAACGCACATATTTTGCGGAATTCATTTATTTTTACATTCGTTTAATTCTTGTTGCACGAACAACTGTTTTTGACAAATGGTCGATGCCTTGTTGCTGAGAAAATCTATACTTGTCAATGCTACCTGTATAATTGTATCATGGTTTGTAACATAACATTTGTTACAAACGCGCGTTTCAACAAGAGGTATATAAATTGTTTTTCTATCAAAGCGAACAATTGTTTGGATGTCACTTAAATTTTTATTGAATTCTAAATACAACACAAGGAGATTACAGACCTTAATCTTTTTTTCTAAATTTTGATAAATTTTTCACATAATTGGGGCTCTATTCCGACGATGTCGACTTCAATGTTCGCTGTGAAAGTTGGAATTGCATGCAGATTGTAAGTGTGGATAATATTTTTACCATAATTCCAAAGGAAGATGCCTAACGGTGTTTTAATGCAAGATCTTGGTGACAAATTGGTGTCTCCAAAACGCAAGCAGGAAACTTCGTACGCAATAACTTAATTGCTTACCAACTTCTTTGGAATGTAGCACCATTTTGATGAAAGAAGGAGTGCGTATAATCTATCTCCGATCACAAAAAATTGTTTATCATGTCTCTGTAGCCCACTCTTTTGACTGTAACAGTTCTTCCGTCGTCATTTTTGATAAAGTACTGCCCAATGACACTTCGAACTCACAATACGCACTAAATAGTCACTCGTTGTGAGTGCATTTTTTTCGGATCCCCCCATGCGTCAATTTAGCTAATTTTTTATTAGCATAGCCACCAATGTGAAAATTAACTTCATTCGAAAACTCAATTTTGACATGACGAAGTTACGTTTAACCGCGCAGGTTTCCACAAAAGTTGAAAAAAGAATTTGAGAATATGAGTATAAAAGCTATGATTGAAAAAATGATACGACCGAAAAGGTCAATTCTTTGACTTCGTTATAAAAACAAAACAAAAATTCAAAACGTTATTGGGACGCGATGGGAGGTGCTTAAAAAACGCAACTGAAAATATGTTACATAGAATTATTACTCGCTGAGTATTAAAGCTAGGATTTAAAGTATGATATACCAATAAAGGCCTGTCCACAGCCCTCACAACAAAATAAGACAAAAAATTTCTGACGTCATGGGGACACAGAGAGAGCCTCTCAAAGATCGACAATGCAACATTCATGCAGCGGCGTTGCATTGAATTTTTACTCCCTGAGGATATAAGCTACGATAAATGTTTAAAAGTAAAATTAAGGATTTGTAGTTGGCCTTACGACAAGAATAAGAAAAAAAATATTGACGTCGTCAGGTAGGTAATATCCATGATTTTTGACGTGACGAAGTTATGTTTTAACGCGCAAGTTTCCAAAAAATTTGAAAAAAGCATTTTTTCAAAATTCATCGGCGTTGCATTGAATTGTTACTCGCTGAGTATAAAAGCTATGACTAAAAAAATGGTACGACCGTAAAGGTTAATTCTTTGACTTTATTATAAAAATAAAACAAAAATTCAAAATGTCATTAGGACGCGGTTGCATTGGGAGCTGCTTAAGCAACGCAACTGAAAATTTGTTACATGGAATTATTACTGGCTGAGTATTAGTGCTAGGATTAAAAATATGATGCACCACTAAAGGCCTATTCTAAGCTTTCACAACAAAATTAGACAAAAAATTCCTGAAGTCATGGGGACACAGAGAGAGCCGCTGAAAGATCGACAATGCAACATTCATGCAACGAAGTTGCATTGAATTTTTACTCGGTGAGTGTATAAGCTACGATTAATGTTTGAAAAGTAAAATGCAGAATTTATATCTTACGATAAAAATAAAAAAAATAAATTTGACGTCGTCAGGTAGCTTATGTAACAGAAATGTAATATCGTTGCATGGAATTATTACTTACTCAGGAGACGTGCTACGGTAAATTTTGTTTTAAGACAGCATAGATGTGTTATTACGCCTCAAAACTAAATTACACAAAAAATTCTTATCGTGAAGATTTCAGGCTGGCAACCACATAATGCAGTAAAAATGCAACAACCATGAGAAAACGTTGCATCGAATTTTAACACTGTGACTACTAGCGTAAGGGTAAATTTTAAGGAATGTAAATGTTGGTGAGGTATTCGGGCACAAGATAAAAATACAATTGACTGCGTCATGAGGCCCCTCAGGAAACAGCCTAGTGTGACGCATATGCATCACTTTTGCTGGATATATTACATGCAGTTAAGGCAAAGTTCATGCACCAAGGAAAAGCACAACCCATGGAGAAGCAAATAAAAAAAAGCAAAAGTAACAACATCAACATCAACATCAACATCAACATCAACATCAACATCAACATCAACATCAACATCAACATCAACATCAACATCAACATCAACATCAACATCAACATCAACATCAACATCAACATCAACATCAACATCAACATCAACATCAACATCAACATCAACATCAACATCAACATCAACATCAACATCAACATCAACATCAACATCAACATCAACATCAACATCAACATCAACATCAACATCAACATCAACATCAACATCAACATCAACATCAACATCAACATCAACATCAACATCAACATCAACATCAACATCAACATCAACATCAACATCAACATCAACATCAACATCCACATCAACATCAACATCAACATCAACATCAATATCAACATCAACATCAACACCAACATCAACATCAACATCAACACCAACACCAACATCAACATCAACATCAACATCAACATCAACATCAACATCAACATCAACATCAACATCAATATCAACATCAACATCAACATCAACATCAACATCAACATCAACACCAACATCAACATCAACATCAACAACAACAACAAAAACAAGAAACACCGTCACGTCAAACCAACGGGTGTATCCACGACACAGCCTAATGTGACTGAAAAATTCAGTTTAAAAAAACAAAAAATGTAAACATTTTTTCATAAAAATATTACAAGAACTTGACATCAAAGAGATGACCCATTTTTAAAAAAATATATCAGTTTTTCTGTGCGGTTAATGTTGTCGAATATATGTATAAATATTTAAATATATGCATAAATTGTATTTTTTCGTGTTTTTCACAGTGTATAACCTCACTAAAAAAATAAAATAAAAAAAAAATCCAAATAGGAAAAAACATAGTTTAAGTCATTTTTATGAGCACTACCAACTACAAAGTTTTAAAAAATAGGAAAAACAAAATTTGTCGAATTGATATTGAATCATTGATATATTGCTTGATTTTTAATTTCAGTTTGATTAGAAATGTGGAAAGATATGCAGAAAGGTTAAAACGTTGGACCATGGCCTTGCCGGGGAATGAACCCGAGACCTTTGGGGGGGCAGTCAAGCATGATGCCTTCACAACTATCAAGGCCGAGACCTCCCCTTTTAAAGGCGTTCGGAAATAGACCAATTTTTATAAAAACAATATCAATTTATTCCCTTACTACTAGGACGGCAATTATTACTAATAAAATATTTATGACAAAGCCTTTCTATTAACCTACCGCCTACCGCCAGGACGCAATTATAAATTCTTGTCAAAAGACAAGAATTAAAACTTATTTATTTTTCTCAGTTAATAAAACCCACTTATAAGTAATTAAATATAAAGTACTTTCCGGAATATTTCGTGCGCACAAAATACGTGCAATTTACACGACATTAAAATCAAATTTATAGAGTTGCCTTGACACTAAAAATATATCATAAGACAACAACAAATATCTCTATGTTTGAGGCAAAAGCCACAACTACCATGAAATAAATAAAAAATAAAATGTACAATATTAGGCAACAACATAATAGCAACAGATACGACAAGCAACAGCAACAACAACAACAACAGGACAACGATGTAAAATCACAGCAACTTAATAAACTTACAAATGTTGTTGATGGCTGGTGGCTGTTGTTAGTGTTGTCGGTGATGGTGTTTCGGTTTTTTTTTTTTTTTTTGTAATTTGTAGCCATAGCCACCGGGAGAGTTTTGCTCAGTGTAGTCTATAGCAACAGTCTGTGTAGTATATTATTTTGCCGTAAGCGTAAGTCTATAAAAGCGCGACAGAACTCTACCAGCAGCACAAGTAAAACAACTATATCAGTCAAAAGCCAAAAAGTATGCAACAATAAAGCAATATAGTGTTGCGCCTGACTTCTTCTTGGTAAAGAGCTACGAGTTCTGGTAGAGCAGGACAATTTGTGTGGAAAAAAAAAAAACATTGAGCGCTCTTCGTTGCCATCCAAAAAGTTGCTACTTCGTCATAGTCAGCGGTGGTGTTGCTGATGTCGTTGCTGTTATCATAGTCGCATCAGAAGCCAATCATCCAGGCAATGGTCCAAAAAAATACACACGCAAAAAGCATGTCGAAGGGAAATTTAAATTTTCGCGTTAAACAAGAAAACTTCGCGTTTCCGATGGAGCAAAAAAATTTACAAAACAACTGTGCTGATGAGGTAACAACGACCAGCGTGTTTTTGAGATGCAGGTTAAAAAGTTTTTCGCAAAAAGGAAGACATAAAAGGATTAGAATAATAAAAATTTTGACCAAAAACTCCATACAAACCAAACAAATCCTAACTTTATAAAAAATAAAATAAAAAAACTTAAAACAGCCACAACTTTGCATAACTTTTTGGACATTCAAACGATAAACTTTTTATATTAACATTCATGCAATGCAGTGAAGCACAAATCTCGGCACGAAATACCTTCAGAAGAAGTCCTTGCAAAAATTTTTGCGGCAGAGGTGCGCTCGTTCGA
This sequence comes from Pherbina coryleti, assembly GCA_943735915.1. Taxonomy (NCBI): domain Eukaryota; kingdom Metazoa; phylum Arthropoda; class Insecta; order Diptera; family Sciomyzidae; genus Pherbina; species Pherbina coryleti. Next base: position 27,702,549 of record OX030952.1, read on the forward strand.
TAAGCTTAACATTCACTCATTCATTCATTCATGCGTTTGTGGCGCAATTTTTGCGCATTTTATCCTTTCTCACATAAAACTAGCTTTGGCGTCGGGTGGCAACATCAAGTTAAACCGCAAAACCAGCAGAGATGGCAAAATTTTTTGCACAATAAGAAACTGAACAGGCATAAAAATAAAACGAGAAACGAACAAATAAACAAATTTCCCTATCAAGACTTCCGCTTCCGCTGTAAAATGGACAAAAATGAGTTCACATTTTTATGAACTGTAAATGTGTATGGCTCCGAAGGGCGGACGAGATAGAAAAAATGAAAAAGTGGACAATAATATATGCAGCAACAGCAAAGTTCACGCGAATGGCAATAGGTTGTTAAAGAAAAATGCCACTGTTGCCAACTACATGGAAATAATCACTTCAAATTTAACGAACCTTGCAAACTTATTAAGGATTAAAATCTTTCAGAAGGGTAGGTATTGTTGTGTGCCTCAATTGTTTTGAAAAATTTGTTTTTTAGGCTAAATTTTTTTAAATGTTAACATTCAGTTGCTTTGACCTTTAACCTTTCATCTTTTCTAACAAGTTTTCAAAAAAGTTTTTACTAAATGCATCGGAGTTGCATGGAATTGTTACTTTCTTAGAACAGATGCTTACAGAAAAGCAAAAGCAACAGCAACATCAAATGCATAAGGCAAAAAGAAAAGCACAAGCAGAAGCAAAAACAAAAGCAAAAGTAAAATCAAAAGCAAAAGCAAAAACAAAAGCAAAGAAAAAAAAAGTAAAAACTAAAGTGAAAACAAAAGCCAATGTAAAAGCAAAGAAGCAAAAGCAAGAGCAAAGACGGAGAAAAACAAAACGAAAGCAAAAACAAAAGCACAAGGAAAAGCAAAAGTAAAAGAAATAGCAAAATCAAAACCTAAAATAAAGTCAAAAGTAAAGGCAATGATAAAAGCAAAAGCAAAAGCAAACGCAAAATTCAAAAGCATAAGCTTAAGCAAATGCAAAAGCAATATTAAAAGCAAAAGTAAAAGCAAAAGCAAAAGTAAAATTAAAAAAAAGGCGAGTGTGAGTGACGAACGATTTGAAAGTGTTCTCTTTGGAGTAAAATCGGTCGGAAGAGCGCCAAACATAAATTTTACCGATATCAGTTGTTCACATGGTTTTAATGGCTTTTCGTAAGATTTCATTATTTGGCCTTTTTTGGAATTTCGTTATATAGTAGGAACTGAAATAATGTGAAATAATTCGCAAAAAAAAAGATTAGAGGAAAAAAATCAAAAAAAAATTTGCAAAAAATCAACAAACAACATGCATATATAATTTGAAAAAAAAAAGTTTTTTTGAAAATGTCCTTTTAAAAGCCTAACGATTGGGGTGGAGTAAAAATACGTTTACTTTCATGCAGTACAAAGTGATACGGTCTACTGTACACCTTATATTAACCTTATATTCGTGTGGTGTCACTGTCGAAAATTATCATATATGGACCAGCATAATTAATTTCATATTTAAATGAAAAGCACAGCCTTTAAACAAATTAAAGATAGCCATAAAAATTAAAATTGTAACAAAAACTTAAATAAAATCGAATTTAAATTCACATATAAACAAAAATCAAGAATACAAAATAAATCAACATAAATTTAACATAAAAAAACTTATAATGGAAATGAAAATAAAATTCAAAATAAAGTAGATAAGAACTCAATTACTAATTTAAGCGTTCTCTCTGTTAAAAATAAATTCCGGGTAACTTTCTCGGCATATTGGCAGTATAAGTAGAACCAAAGTAGCTTGAGTGGATCACAGTGGAAAGTCATGCAAGACTACTGATGAGTTAGTTGGTGTAGCGGCCACCGAAACAATCTGTATAGTCAAGCTGTGTGATTTGCTCTATACAGAGCCTTCTTTGTCTTCATGTTGTCTTGCTGTCAACATACTTGGCCAAAATCTCAAATTTGTTTTCAATATAAATAATTAAAGGTTATACTCAAAATATTAAAATATAATATTAAATAAATATTAAATAAATAAATAAATATTAAAATATAATAATAATAAATTAAATTAAAATAAATTAAAAATTAAAATAAAATAAAAATATATATAAAAATGAGTATAAGAAGGGAAAATGAAACAAAAAATATACAAATTGAAAAATGAGTAAAAAATTAAATAAAAATAAAAATATAAATAGACATACAAAAGAGTTAGCTGTATCGTGGACACACCCGTAGTTTTTGACGTGACAGTGTTTCTTTTTCCTTGTTCTTATTTTTGTCCCTATCCTTTCTTTTGTTCCGAAACTTATCCTCATTCTTCCGTTATTTTTTTATTTTTCCTAATAAAATTCCTACTTTATGTCCAAACTCTTGTTTGAGTAAATTCAATTTAATCCGATTTAATCAAGGATTCTGGATCCCTTTCATAGTTTGAAAAGGTATGTTTTATCCTAGTTCTTGTCACAGTCCTTTTCCGGTTTCAGTGTGTTATTATTTGTGAGCAGTGTTGGTTGTTGTTGTTGTTGTTGTTGTTGTTGTTGTTGTTGTTGTTGTTGTTGTTGTTGTTGTTGTTGTTGTTGTTGTTGTTGTTGTTGTTGTTGTTGTTGTTGTTGTTGTTGTTGTTGTTGTTGTTGTTGTTGTTGTTGTTGTTGTTGTTGTTGTTGTTGTTGTTGTTGTTGTTGTTGTTGTTGTTGTTGTTGTTGTTGTTGTTGTTGTTGTTGTTGTTGTTGTTGTTGTTGTTGTTGTTGTTGTTGATGTTGATGTTGATGTTGATGTTGATGTTGATGTTGATGTTGATGTTGATGTTGATGTTGATGTTGATGTTGATGTTGATGTTGATGTTGATGTTGATGTTGATGTTGATGTTGATGTTGATGTTGATGTTGATGTTGATGTTGATGTTGATGTTGATGTTGATGTTGATGTTGATGTTGATGTTGATGTTGATGTTGATGTTGATGTTGATGTTGATGTTGATGTTGATGTTGATGTTGATGTTGATGTTGATGTTGATGTTGATGTTGATGTTGATGTTGATGTTGATGTTGATGTTGATGTTGATGTTGATGTTGATGTTGATGTTGATGTTGATGTTGATGTTGATGTTGATGTTGATGTTGATGTTGATGTTGATGTTGATGTTGATGTTGATGTTGATGTTGATGTTGATGTTGATGTTGATGTTGATGTTGATGTTGATGTTGATGTTGATGTTGATGTTGATGTTGATGTTGATGTTGATGTTGATGTTGATGTTGATGTTGATGTTGATGTTGATGTTGATTTTGATGTTGATGTTGATGTTGATGTTGATGTTGATGTTGATGTTGATGTTGATGTTGATGTTGATGTTGATGTTGATGTTGATGTTGATGTGGATGTTGATGTTGATGTTGATGTTGATGTTGATGTTGATGTTGATGTTGATGTTGATTTTGATGTTGATGTTGATGTTGATGTTGATGTTGATGTTGATGTTGATGTTGATGTTGATGTTGATGTTGATGTTGATGTTGATGTTGATGTTGATGTTGATGTTGATGTTGATGTTGATGTTGATGTTGGTGTTGTTGTTGTTGTTGTTGTTGTTGTTGTTGTTGTTGTTGTTGTTGTTGTTGTTGTTGTTGTTGTTGTTGTTGTTGTTGTTGTTGTTGTTGTTGTTGTTGTTGTTGTTGTTGTTGTTGTTGTTGTTGTTGTTGTTGTTGTTGTTGTTGTTGTTGTTGTTGTTGTTGGTGTGGTTGGTGTTGTTGTTGTTGTTGTGGTTGTTGTTGTTGTTGTTGTTGTTGTTGTTGTTGTTGTTGTTGTTGTTGTTGTTGTTGTTGTTGTTGTTGTTGTTGTTGTTGTTGTTGTTGTTGTTGTTGTTGTTGTTGTTGTTGTTGTTGTTGTTGTTGTTGTTGTTGTTGGTGTTGTTGTTGTTGTTGTTGTTGTTGTTGTTGTTGTTGTTGTTGTTGATGTTGTGGTTGTTGTTGTGGTTGTTGTTGTTGTTGTTGTTGTTGTTGTTGTTGTTGTTGTTGTTGTTGTTGTTGTTGATGTTGTGGTTGTGGTTGTGGTTGTTGTTGTTGTTGTTAATTCCCCTGAGGGAACTTTACAACGATGTCAATTTTATTTTTTCCTATAATTATTATATTCCCGAAGACCTCACTTTCATTTCCGTTCCTCAAATTTTACCGTTACGCCAGTAATCACAGAGTTAAAATTCCATGCAACGTTTTTTCATGATTGCAGCATTTTTACTGCATTATGTGGTTGCTACCCTGAAGTCATGACGATAAGAATTTTTTTTTTAATTTAATTGTGAGGAGTAATAACCATCTATGCTGTCGTAAAACAAAATATACAGCCGCACGTCTCCTGAGTGAGTAATAATTCCATGCAACGATATTAAATTTCTGTTACATAAGCTGCTATTTGCACGACCTGGTGACGTTAGAATTTTGTTTTATATTATCGTAAAGCCATTTATAAATCCTTCATTGTCCTTTTTAAACATTTATCATAGCTTATATACCCACCGAGTAAAAATTCAATGCAACGCCGCTGCATGAATGTTGCATTGTCGATCTCTGTGTCCTCATGACGTCAGAAATTTTTTAGGACAGGCCTTTATTGATGTATCATATTTTTAATCCGGGCACTAATACTCGGCGAGTAATTATTCCATGTAACAAATTATCAGTTGCGTTGCTTAATAAGCAGCTCCCATGGCATCCCAATTATGTTTTAATTTTTGTTTTGTTTTTATAATGAAGTCAAAGAATTTACCTTTACGGTCGTTTCATTTTTTTAATCATAGCTCTTATATACAGTCAGTAACAATTCAATGCAATGCCGATGAATTTTGAAAAAATAGCTTTTTCTACTTTTTTTGAAACCTGCGCGGTAGAACGTAACTTCGTCACGTCAAAATTAAAGTTTAATTATGAACATTGCCTAAAATGATTATAAATAAAAGATTTGAATAAAATAATTTTACGAAGTAAGAAAAATATTATAACGTGAAATTAAAAACAAAAGTATGTATAAAAATAAAAAAAAAATAAAAGCAAAATGCATACTTTACATTCATGTCCTCAAGGTGCGAAACAGAATTTGTGTGAAATTCAGGATATCACATTTTTTCTTATGTTTGCTTCTCGTGAAATACTCCTTCTGTTTGATTTAATTTATTTGATGCTGCCAAAAGAAGTTTCAATTAAAATTTTGCGGAGATCTGTTGCTTTCATCAACACAGATTTTCATTAAAACTATTTAGAAAATTCTGAAAATTCACTCGTCCATTTTGATCCTTAAGCAATATTTTTTTCATTTTTTTTTTTTTTTGTTTCTTCATTTTAATACGCTTCATTTGGGAGCCTTTGTTATGCTTCGTTTGGAATTTTAATTATCTTCAGCTATTCGACATGCAATCGTTCTCTTGTCTCTTCCGCTTAATTTCTTAACATTGCTCATTGCTCAAAATTCTACATAATCTGTGCTTTCGCTTGAGATTCTTTTTATGAGTTGTTTTATGGAAAAAAAGTGGACAAAAATGCCTTAAAAGAGATTCAGAGATAAAAAAATTAGTGCTGTCATCTTAGGCTAAGCAGCATTATGGAGTAATAAAATAGTTGAGCCTTGTTGGAAGACTATAACTAGCTGAAAAAGACGCAAAAAAAGCCACCTTTTAAACAGCAACAACGATTAATAAGCTTCTAACTTTAGCATGACTTACAACAAGCTTTTCGTCACAAAGCATTTAAACGAAACGAGAGCATAGCGAGAAAAATAAAACAAGGAGCTTTCATTAAATTTTAAGTGTGTGCTGCTTGTGGTTGGTGGGTGGTCGTCTGTCAGCTGGATGCCGTTGAAAGTGTGAGTTGCACGTATGCAGTTTTAATGGCTTTTTATTACATGGCGCGCACGCTTCTCTTACATGATAGATGACGCTGTTAAGCTGCAAACGAGCAGCAGTATTGCGGCGCGTGATCACGTGCCGCAGTGTGAGTCAGTGAATGTTTTTGTGTGTGTTGGTGTGTGTGTGCTGGGTGTTGAAAAATGCTGCTGAGGCAGAAGGTGAAAACATCATTAAGTCTCGTGCAGGTGAAAGACTTCAACTCAAGAGCGGCGTGTAGCGTGTTGCAAGCGTGCTAAGTGGCTGTGAGTGTGCGGCGGCGTGTCGTCTGTCCGTCTATAGATGTTAAGCAGATAATGTTGATGATTGCGGGTTGGGGTTTGTTTGTTGGTAATGGAAATGATTGTTGCTGTAGACGTTGTTTTTGTTGAGTTGGTTGTTGTGGTTGTTGTAGAGCTTGACACACTGCCGCTCATTGACTCATTTACGCCTTGGCAACTGTTGAGCTCCGTTATATTTTTATACTTTGACATTTTGTGGAAGGTAAATTGAGGCGATGTTTACGTTGACTTAAGTGTTTTATTTTTGTGTATATTTATGTAGAGTAAACCTGGAAGTTTTTAGAAAAACTTTTGTTATGACCAATTTTTTTTTTTAAAAATCTGTCCATCCTTTTAAAATATCTTCAAGTTGCCTAAAAGTTTGCTTAGCAAAAAAAACAACATTTTGCATCCTCAGTTGTGCGTTTCCGTTTTCATTTCCATTAACCTTGGAGCAACCCGAAATTCATCTTCGCCTAATTGGAGCCTCTGTGCGTTATTCGCTTTGCTCGCTCGCCATTTGGATCTCTGCGATGCCCACTCAACGATTAGTCAAATTAAACCAGAAATCGTTTTGTAGTGGTTACCACCATTTTTTCCGAAAAGTTGCTGGTTTTTTTTTTTTTTTTCTTTTTGTTGATGCTCCGCTGCTAGCACATGCTGTTGCTTTTTGCTACCCATGTCCTGATCATATCAAGATTGTTTCCCCCTCAAGTGCTCTGAACTCCATTCATTTTGTAGCTGAATGGCATTGCTTGCTGGTTGTAGCGGGATGCCGGTCCTCTGGCGTGACATCACTGATGTCACTGATAGTCGTGCAAGCGTTGCCACATGGCAAAAATATTTAAAGAAGCAATTTTATGCAGAGCTTTTCGATATTTTTCTTAGATATAACTTGAGGCTAGGGTAGATAGGATAGGATGCTCATTTGAAACATTGGTACAGAATATAACGCAATGACATAGACGGCCGATTAAGGATGTCTACATTACTAAACCGTATATCTATTGAGTTATCACAATAAATTCTATTAATTCCATCAGTGTTTTCGATATGTAGCAATGACTTTAAAAAACTGTGGTTAGGGTTTGTATGTATAAGGGTAGATGGACTATACGCATTTCTTATGGGTTCTATAGACAGCTTGGAAAAATATGTACAGTACTTTTGGTTCATTCGAACCTTTTTGAGCTTCGTGAATTTCTTGAGCATTAATTTATGATTCATAGGCCAATATGTTCCACATGTACCTATTATTTGCAGAGCTAGTTAAAACATTAGAACTTTTTGGTTTTAAGTACTTTTAGACAAAAATCTTCCTACTTAGAGGGGCTCCCATACAAATTTTATGATTTTTGTATATGTATGTCCTACACCTAAACAGGCCAAACTATATTAACTTCGAGAAAACTTTTGTAACGCACAGAAGTAGGCGTGGCTAATATGGAAAGGTATATTATTGATCAACGTCAACTCCCGAGTCGATTTCCTTATGCCCGTCTGTACGTCCGTACAAATAAATATACAAAAGTCATAAAATTTCTATGGGATCCCTCCTAAGAAGAGGTCAGAGGGTATAAATTTCAAAGGAAAAAATCTTCTTCTTGCAAAAGTAATGGGGGTTAAACATACATATTCACCCTCTTCGGCCCTCCCTTAAAGCCGCCGCCTCACTGTAGTACGAAACCCTAGTGTGACCTGAAAAAACTGACTTCATATTCGGTTTCAGCAACCTTCAAAACATTCAATAAAGTCGTTAAACCCCACGGGTTTTTTGGCTGTTGTACAGTGTTATAAACCAATTTGTTCCATTGGATTATCTGTGGAACTAGTTTGATTATTGGATTTTTTTTTTTTTTTTGGTTTTTGGAGTTCTAACACAAAATCTATGAATATCAGAAAAATGGGTTCCACTAGGATTATCTGTGGAACTAGGAGATTTATGTAATTTTATTGGGTTTTGTTGAGTACTTTGTGAATAATCTATTATCTATGATTTTCATGGAACTAGTTATGCAATCATCAATCGCTATCATTTTTTTTTTTTAGCTTAGAAGAAAAGAAAAAAAAATCGGTGAATATTAGTCAAATAGGTTCCACTATGTGTGGACTTGGTAAGTTTGTGAGTTTTGTAAGGTTTTAGTTACTTCTTTGAGAAAAACCCTTTTTTTTTGTGTTAAGTAAAATATTTGGTGGACAAAAGAAAATCCATGAATATCAGTCAAATAGGTTCCACTGGGATTACCTGTATAACTAGTAAGTTTGTGTATTTTTGTTAGGTTTTGTTGACTACTTTGGAAATATTTATGATTTCTACAGAAATAATTGAGATATCGCAAAAGTAATAAGTTTTGGTCATACCCATGGGTTTTGGTCATTTTTGACGTGACGAAGTAACGTTTTACCGTGCAGGTTTCCTAAAAAGTTGAAAAGTGAATTTTTTCAAAATTCATCGGCGTTGCATTTAGTTGTTACTCGCTAAGTATAAAAGCTATGACTAAGAAATGGTTCGACCGTAAAGGTTAATTTTTTGACTTCATTACGAAACTAATACAAAAATTCAAAAATTCATCACGACGCGGTGAGAGCTGCTTAAGCAACGCAACTGAAAATTTGTTACATGGAATTATTACTCGCTGAGTATTAGCACTAGAATTAAAAATATGATAGCCCAATAAAGACCTGTTATAAGCCCTCACAACAAAATTAGACAAAAAATTTCATGGGGACACAGAGAAAGCTGCTTAAAGATCGGCAATGCAACATTCATGCAGCGGCGTTGCATTGAATTTTTACTCGGTGAGTATATAACCTACGATATATATTTAAAAAGGAAGATTTATACTTGGCCTTCCGATAAAACTAAAAATAAATTCTGACGTCACCAGGTCGTGAATATTGCAGCATATGTAACAGAAATATAATTTCGTTGCATGGAATTATTACTCACTGAGAAGACGAGCTGCTGTAAATTTTGTTTTACGACACCATAGGTGTGTTACTACGCTTCACAAGTAAAATACAAAAAAAATTCTTATCATCATGATTTCAGGGTGGCAACAACATAAAGCAGTAAAATTGCTACATTCATGAAAAAACGTTGCATGGAATTTTTACTCTGTGACTACTGGCGTAGCGGTAAATTTTAAGGATCGAAAATTAAGGTGAGGTCTTCGGGCACATGATAAAAATACAAAAAAAATTGACGGCGTCATGAAGCCTCTCATGGAACCGCCTAAAGTGACATATATACATCACTTTTGCTGGATTAATTGCATGTAGCTAAGAAAAAGTTAATGCACCAAGGAAAAGCACAACCAATGGAGAAGCAAATAAATAAAAGCAATACAAAAAGCAACAACACCAACAACACCAACACCAACACCAACACCAACGCCACCACCAACGCCAACACCAACACCAACATCAACAACAACATCAACATCAACACCAACACCAACACCAAGACCAACACCAACAACAACACCCACATCAACACCAAAAAATACAACAACAACCTCAACCTTAACATAAACATCAACATCAACATTAACATTAACATCAACATCAACATCAACATCAACATCAACATCAACATCAACATCAACATCAACATCAACATCAACATCAACATCAACATCAACATCAACATCAACATCAACATCAACATCAACATCAACATCAACATCAACATCAACATCAACATCAACATCAACATCAACATCAACATCAACATCAACATCAACATCAACATCAACATCAACATCAACATCAACATCAACATCAACATCAACATCAACATCAACATCAACATCAACATCAACATCAACATCAACATCAACATCAACATCAACATCAACATCAACATCAACATCAACATCAACATCAACATCAACATCAACATCAACATCAACATCAACATCAACATCAACATCAACATCAACATCAACATCAACATCAACATCAACATCAACATCAACATCAACATCAACATCAACATCAACATCAACATCAACATCAACATCAACATCAACATCAACATCAACATCAACATCAACATCAACATCAACATCAACATCAACATCAACATCAACATCAACATCAACATCAACATCAACATCAACATCAACATCAACATCAACATCAACATCAACATCAACATCAACATCAACATCAACATCAACATCAACATCAACATCAACATCAACATCAACATCAACATCAACATCAACATCAACATCAACATCAACACCAACATCAACATCAACATCAACATCAACATCAACATCAACATCAACATCAACATCAACATCAACATCAACATCAACATCAACATCAACATCAACATCAACATCAACATCAACATCAACATCAACATCAACATCAACATCAACATCAACATCAACATCAACATCAACATCAACATCAACTTCAACATCGAACAACAAGAACAACAACTACAACAACAACAACAAAAACAACAACAACAACTACAAACAACAACAACAAACAACAAAAACAACAACTACATCAACAACAACAACAACAACAAAAACAACAACAAAAACAACAACAACAAAACAACAATAACAATAACTGTAACAATAACAACAACAACCGCAAAAGGACTTGACAAGAATTAGGACATGGATTAGGTCAAAAGTTAAGGTACTCCTAAAACACACCTTTCCAAACTAGGAAAGGGATTCTGTATATTTGATTAAGTCAAGAATTTAGTCATGGATTAAAATAAGAGTTTGGACATGAAATAGGAGTTTGAAGAAACACCGTTACGTCAAAATCTACGGGTGTGTCTACGACACAGCCAACTCTTTTCTTTTTTTGTGCTCTTTTTTTGAGGAAATTAATTATTTACGCCGCCAAGTGGATTTTAGGTTAAAATATAGGATATTGATAACTCATGCCCGAAACCTCCAGATATAGTATTTGGAAGGCGAAATTACGAGTAATGTTTTATAAATAAAAAAAAATCAGAAATCAAAATGTTAAAACGAAATTTCGAGAACTCTGCTTTTGGTTTTGGTTTTGTTTTTGCTTTTGTTTTTGCTTTTGGTTTTGGTTTTGCTTTTGCTTTTGCTTTTGCTTTTGCTTTTGCTTTTGCGTTTGGTTTTGCTTTTGCTTTTGCTTTTGCTTTTGCTTTTGCTTTTGCTTTTGCTTTTGCTTTTGCTTTTGCGTTTGGTTTTGCTTTTGCTTTTGCTTTTGCTTTTGCTTTTGCTTTTGCTTTTGCTTTTTCTTTTGCTTTTGCTTTTGCTTTTGCTTTTGCTTTTACTTTTGCTTTTGCTTTTGCTTTTGCTTTTGCTTTTTCTTTTGCTTTTGCTTTTGCTTTTACTTTTGCTATTGCTATTGCTTTTGCTTTTGCTTTTGCTTTTGCTTTTGCTTTTGCTTTTGCTTTTGCTTTTGCTTTTGCTTTTGCTTTTGCTTTTGCTTTTGCTTTTGCTTTTGCATTTGCTTTTGCTTTTGCTTTTGCTTTTGCTTTTGCTTTTGCTTTTGCTTTTGCTTTTGCTTTTGCTTTTGCTTTTGCTTTTGCTTTTGCTTTTGCTTTTGCTTTTGCTTTTGCTTTTGCTTTTGCTTTTGCTTTTGCTTTTGCTTTTGCTTTTGCTTTTGCTTTTGCTTTTGCTTTTGCTTTTGCTTTTGCTTTTGCTTTTGCTTTTGCTTTTGCTTTTGCTTTTGCTTTTGCTTTTGCTTTTGCTTTTGCTTTTGCTTTTGCTATTGCTTTTGCTTTTGCTTTTGCTTTTGCTTTTGCTTTTGCTTTTGCTTTTGCTTTTGCTTTTGCTTTTGCTTTTGCTTTTGCTTTTGCTTTTGCTTTTGCTTTTGCTTTTGCTTTTGCTTTTGCTTTTGCTTTTGCTTTTGCTTTTGCTTTTGCTTTTGCTTTTGCTTTTGCTTTTGCTTTTGCTTTTGCTTTTGCTTTTGCTTTTGCTTTTGCTTTTGCTTTTGCTTTTGCTTTTGCTTTTGCTTTTGCTTTTGCTTTTGCTTTTGCTTTTGCTTTTGCTTTTGCTTTTGCTTTTGCTTTTGCTTTTGCTTTTGCTTTTGCTTTTGCTTTTGCTTTTGCTTTTGCATTTGCTTTTGCTTTTGCTTTTGCTTTTGCTTTTGCTTTTGCTTTTGCTTTTGCTTTTGCTTTTGCTTTTGCTTTTGCTTTTGCTTTTGCTTTTGCTTTTGCTTTTGCTTTTGCTTTTGCTTTTGCTTTTGCTTTTGCTTTTGCTTTTGCTTTTGCATTTGCTTTTGCTTTTGCTTTTGCTTTTGCTTTTGCTATTGCTTTTGCTTTTGCTTTTGCTTTTGCTTTTGCTTTTGCTTTTGCTTTTGCTTTTGCTTTTGATTTTGCTTTTGCTTTTGCTTTTGCTTTTGCTTTTGCTTTTGCTTTTGCTTTTGCTTTTGCTTTTGCTTTTGCTTTTGCTTTTGCTTTTGCTGACTTACTCATATGAGGTGAATGGTGCTGACTTTTGGGTCCTTAGAAGTTGCTACAATGTCAATACTAGGATTACTACTTATATTTCTGGAATAAATATAAAAACCGAATTTTTTAATTTGAAAAAAAACACCATTTTTTTTTACTTTTTGTCACGATACCACTTGAGGCACTCAGGAAAATAAATAAATTTCATGAAAGATCGTAAAATAAGGAACACAATCAAGTGCAGAGGACTTATTCTTCATTAAGACAATGAGGCGCTATTAAGCTTGAGGCATCGAACTTGGTGTGCTTTTGAGCACTCAAAACATAGAATTGATAGATCATACGCCATCAGTCCTGATTTGGCACCCAATGACTTATTTGTATTCCCGCACATCGAGTACAAAATACGTCGACACCGATTTTTGACACCAGATGAAACCGTCGATGCGTTCAAAAACTATATTTTGGAGGTGACTCAAGCGAAATGGGATAAATGTTATAGCAAATGGTTCAAAAGTATGCAAAAATGTTTGATTACAAGGGTGAATACGTCTTAAAATAATAAAGAAAAAAATTTGGTTTTTATATTTCATCCCGAAAAATATGTAGTAACCTACATACTTATGGATATGGAAAATGTGGATGCAGAAAAAAATTCATGAAAATTGGAAAACTAGGATTCAAATAAAATAAAAATAACTTGTAAAAATTATCAATTCAAATCACTCCACACGTATCAATGGCGCATCACGCACACTTGCCACATTTAAGCCACAGTTTTAAATAAAATTTGTTGATTTTTTTTTTTTTTGTAACTTTTTTACAAACCCATCTGAGCTTGAAACATAAAATACAGTCATAAAATTTTATAAAGTATCTATGTATATTTTTCATGAATCGCAAAGGAAAATATATCATTTTATTTTTGTTATGATAGTTTTTTTCGGCGTCTTATTTACATTGAAAATAGCTCAGGCAATAATTTAATGGACGCTATGTGTGTTGCAACTAACTAAAAACGAAAAACAAAAAAAAAATAGAAACGCCCAAAAACAACATGAGAATATTATAGCATGCAATTTATTTATTTTTTTTTGTCGTCAACTAAACCAGCAACAAATACTCAAAGCGCACTTGAAGCCAATAAAATAAAGCAATTTATTGTTGGTGGGGGGTGCGACATTTTTTGCGGGGCGCCATTGAGGCGCAATAACGGCAGACACAGGAAGTGTTGCTAGCGCCATGTTGCGCTGCTTGTGACCTTTTTTTCGAAATTTTTTTAACAAGCTGTGTGCTGGGTGAGAGCGAGAAGTTTTACGATGTTTATGTGGTATGTGTTGGTATGTGTAGCTGTGTTGGTTGCAGCTGCTCTCGCTCTCTAGTAATTGAGTTATTCGTACGTTGCTGTGAGGCTTGAATAAATTGCGGCCGCATTAATATGAGCTTTGAAGAAAAAAACTTATGTATTTTAATAAGCTGTAAAAAAAACATAATTCCATGGAAGTAACTACAAAATAAATGCTTGCAAATAAATAAGCATTAACTGGATATTCACTCACACTACGCCAAGAGCAATAAACTGCAAATGGAATGCATACAACGGAAATTAAGTTAAACCGGAAGCTGGGAGTATATTGAATACTTTGCAACTGTGCTAAAAAAAATTTTACATGATAATGTGATGGTGGTTATTAAAGAGTTATCTTAGTGCTTTGTGTCATGACCAGCTTTGAGCAGAGAGCGCTCTGGGAGCGTTGAGAGCAAAAATTGAGATCAAAGGCTTAGCATAGCAACACAATACGCAACAACAAATCAAAGACAAAAGAACCACAGAAACAACACAGAAGCTTTAAATGTAGTGGATATAGTGGATGTAGTGGAGCTTTAAATGTAGATATTCGTAGAACACTTATTTAATGAAAGTTTTTTGGTTGAATTCTCCGAAAAAGTCGATGTAGCAAAGTATTTTTACTTTATAAAAAATCATTTTCTATGCAATGGCACCTCTCGACAGTCATTGTAAATCCTCTGAGAATTCGAAATTGCCCAAAATTTGTTTGTTCAGCTCTTGGTCATTTATGTTCAAACATGTTAAAGCACACACAACCAAATTGATTATGAGAAACTCGTTTAAAATCCTCCAACAAGACCACTTCCTTTATTTTTGTTTTTAACATGACCTTTTTCCAGCTCTTACTTGAATTTTTTTCATTTACTTTTGTCTGTTAGTTGTTGAATCTATTATCAGGCTGAAGTGTATTTGCATAGATGTGACCCTTTAATTTTTTTTTTTTTTTTTTTTTTTGTAATATTCTTGATTGTTTTTCATTTCCTGCTTATATTCTTCAGCATTCTTATTATTCTTAAAATGTTTTTTTGCTATAGTTTTTGTGTTTCTTTTTCCTTTATTGCTAATTTTTTTTTATTTTTGATATAAAGTCTCTTGTTTTTATTTCTGATCCTCTTTATTCATTGATTTACATTAACAATTCTTGTTTTTTTCTTTTTTTTAGCCTTCTTGATTTTTTTTTTTTTTTTTTTTGTTTTGTCTCTTTTTTACAAAAACAACTTATTAATTTTATTTTACTGCTGTAGAAGCGTAATATTGAGAAACACCCAAATGAGTCGATTCGCCTGTACTAGCAGCAACAAGAGTTGTGTCCATCTATCATATGGAAAAATTTACGTAAAGATCTTGACCTACAACCTTATAGAATCCAGCTGATGCAAGAATAAAAGCAGAAAAAAACCATCGTGTGTGATGTACGTTTGATCAATGGATGAAAATGAACTAGAAGTCAACCCACCATCTCAATATGAGCAAAAGCTCAGTAATGATGCTCATTTTTGGCTCGGTTTGGCTTAGTTAATAAGCAAATAATCACTGTTTGGTACGCTTCAGTGGTCAGTGGAATCATTGATTCTTACTTTTTTGAAAATGATGTCAGCGAAAGCGTTATTGTCAACGGCGAGCGCTATAAAGCCACAATTACCGTTTATTTTGTAATAATATAAATTATAACATATGGTCCAATAAGTCCCGAGACAAACTACAAGTTGGCACCTTTAACGAAATAGCGATATAATATTTCGATAGTACCTACCTTCAAACAATACGTGTAAAGAGCTCTAAAATTTGACAATTTAAACGTAAAAAAAAAATAAATAAATAGATATGTATGTATATTTTGAATTTTGAATTTTCAATTAAAAATTTTTAAACAATGGACAATCAAAATGACTTAAGGCTATCGTCGTGGAACCAGAGACATGTTCTCTTTCCCCTTCTCCAGGCATGGTATCGTTGCATTGTCAACCTATGTATATGCGTGTCTCAAGAACGGTGATATTGTCGACAGTAAGGGACGTGGTGCAGTCCAGAATAGTGTACCATACAAGGCAAAACTAGTCATATTTACGTCACCCACATGCTGTTGATGTAATTGTTAATAAGCATGGGCTCGGGAAGATCCTAGCCCAGTATGGATATTGTCTAAATATTCACTATACAATGCAGCTGAGCTATTTTTAAATTCCAGAAACAAACGTTTGTAGGTTTCTAGGTCATTTGAGTCTAAGCTACAGACATATTTCTTCCATGCCTTATTCCTGTTGTTGCGAAGAGTTTTTAAATCCTTTGTGTACCAGGGGTACGAGGAATTTTTCGCATATTTGAGCCTATATGGAACGGACTGAGAGAACATAGCAAAGAGTTCCATATAAAAAAAATTAATGGAATCATCAAGATTATTTCCATTTATATACTCTAAAAGAACATTAAGTTTGTTATGAAGTAAATGATTCAACCTCAAAAAGTCAGCTTTTTTAAAATTGAATTCATAAACTTTGTCTTCCGAACACGAATTAACTATACTCTCTCTGTCCGATTTATACCAAATGCTCAATGGTGGATGGTATTCATCAACAGTTGACAGAGCATGAAAGGCCCTCTTAACAATGACATTGTTGCTGTCAGTAGTAAAGACCAGGTCAAGAAGTCTTTCCAGACTATTATAAATACAACTAACTTGTTGTAAGTCAGAACATATATTGTCAACAAATATATGTTCTTGGCGGGTCTTCGAATTTGATGCACAATAAAATGTATCATCGTCAGAAGAATGCCATTTTAAGTTAGGCAGATTAAAATCACCCAATAATAAAATGTCGTCATTAACGTCAAGTATATTTACAACGTAGTCAACGCAATCTGCAAGGCTTGCGTAGACCTCTGCACTACTCGTCGGAGGAACATACGCATTTATCACATATACATTGGAGTTACAATGTATAACTTTAACGCATATTAGTTCTATGTTAGATGAGCAGGGAATATCAACAAGGGAACTCACAAAGCAGTTCCGTACAGCTAAAAGGACACCGCCACCGACAGAAGAACTATTGTCAGTGAATCTGTCCCTTCTAAATACTTGAAAACTATTGTCAAACAATTCCAAGTCAGTAATGCTTCCATTCAGCCACGTTTCTGTTAACGCAATAATATCCTCAGAGCAATTCTGCGACGACAGGAATATGTTTTGCGTCTTTGAACGCAATCCCCTTACATTTTGATAGTAAAGGGATAGCCTATTTAGTTTTTTTGGGTCTGACGGGCGGCTGCGGTCGTCCTACGAGACTTATTTTTAGGCTTGAATTCACTAACAAGAATATTATCGGCCCACATTCTAGAGTTAAGTACAGTTGCAAAGTCTTCAGCTGCAACTGTAAGAATAAAAGAGGCGTGGGAAGGCTTATTACCTATTTTCTTACATGAGCAGAATGCATTTGAAGCAACTAAATGGTTTTGTTTAACAAACGTCACAATATTTTCAGATGATGTGTCGGGCTGTAGACGTGAAACAAAAATGTTTTTAGTCCTCGACACTGCCTTCAAAGTCAAATGACTATTAGGCGCAGTTGAAATTGCATTGGAGCTACTACACAATGGAGGAATAGTAGGAGGTGTAGAAGAAGTTATTGAAAAATTAATTTCTGGTTGCTGAGGTGTTAGAGGCGTTGCTGAGGGGTGCTTTGCCTTGGGAGACCTAGGGGACGCTTTACGGCGTTTATTATTATTCTTTTTGGTTTTCTTGTTTTTCCTCTGTGCTTTAGAATTAATTGGGTCTTCTCCTAATGAAACCGGCAAAGTTCCAGAAAAAGCAATCTCAGATGAGAGAGGCGCAATATTTTCCGGTGTAGAAGTTTCACTAGTGATACTGTCATTAGGTGCGGCACTAACTTCGCTAAAAAATGACAAAATTTTTCTAAAATCATTATTCAGCAAGTTAAGACTTTCTCCAAAAGTTTTAATTTTTAAAAATATCTCATCAGGAGAAAGGGCTCTGCACGAAGGACAGTACCAGCGAAGCCCAGAACGGACAGACAATAAACTGTCAGCACACGACCTTGAAATACCAACACAAGAAGCATGGAACATTTGCTCACAAGGACCAGAACAACTGAACATCGGGTACAGTATATTTTGGCTCTTACACTGCTCGTTCAAAGAACAAGCAGCAATATTGTCAACAGAAAAGTAATCCATTGAAAAAAAAAATAAATGAAAATTTTAAATTCTGAGCAAATGTTTTTAAATTCAAAAAGTGCTTCTCAGTTTGACTCAGAATGTGCTTCTCAGTTTTACTCAAAAGAGTGCAGTGAACGAATACAGTTACAAGTAACAACAACAATTGAAAAACGTTCACTACGCTTAAGAAAAACAACACTACACAAAGAGGAATTAAAAAATAAAAATAAACAAGACAGACAAGCAAGCACTATTTGTTGTTTTTTTTTTTTTTTAACAAGTATTACAACAAGAACTAAATTAACACTTATTAAACAAATAAATTAAAACTTATTTAAAATATGAACAAATTCACTTAAAACAGTTATAATACTTAGCACTTTACTAGATTATATTGATAAATAATTTAAAGAAACAATTTTAAAAAACACTAAACACTTCACAGCAATAAGATAAACTACACCGACACCGGCAATAGGACGAGATCAACTCAATCAACTCAAACTCGACACCGGCAATAGGACGAGTTCTTGCGCCGCATTAAGGCAAACAACCATAAGAGCCAAATTGTTCTTATAACTTTTTTGATTAAATAATCAAACGTTTTTATAATCCGTAAATAATTTAACTCTTCGTTCAGCAGTATCATTACCCACACTCAAATTTCTAATGCGTTCTTGATCTTAAATATATTGTAAAATGTCTTTTACCTACCTCGCAAGTAACTATTTGATTCTTTCCAAGTTTACGGCGTATGTAGAAGAAGTTTCAACAAGTACTTAGAGTGTCTATTAGCAAAGTTGCATAGTTTAGAGTTTTAATTTAGAAGAGCGCCATTACCTCTTACAATAACATTTGCCAAGCTATGTTTGTCCTCGTCGGATGCTCTGTCAGAGAACTTTTTATAAAGTGGATGTCTGCTAAAGTATACGGGGCAAAACACATAATAAACACTTAAGACTACATATACACATTAGATCATGCCTGCCTTTTTCTTCTAGAAAAACACATGCTCCTTTATATTGACCGTTGTTGCTAGCCTTTGTATCAAAACTCATCCCAACCATGTTTTCAACCAAGTTCCACCCTTCATTTCTATCAGAAGATTCAATTAGCTTCGGTACGCCACGTAATGTCTCTTCATCACCACCAGATATCAATACTGCCAAACGGTTCACCTTTCCTGGTTCAGATATGTTCAAAGAAATTTTACTATTCCAATGTATACTAAGAAATTCTGAGGTTTGAATGAATTTTTTTTAAGAGAAGCGAGCTTTTTTTCTGGCATTTTGAAGCGCTCGATAGTGTTCTTCTTGAAATAGAGACAGTTCCTGGGTAGTGATCTTGATAGGATAGCAATAGGATAATTAATCTAGCGGCATCTCGATCTGATATTTTATTTCTGTTAAGAGCACTTGCGACACAATGAGTACTATATTTTGCGATTCTTTTGGGTCAGTTCGCACCTTTTTTTTTTGGAACATGGATGTATTCATCATCAGTATCAATAAGAGCTCTCTGATGGACTGAAGACTGAAAGTCGTTATATAGTTTAACCTAAGAATTAGACGTAGAATTTTTGATATGTTTTTGCCGTCGTTCTTCTTCAGATTTTTGGCGTTGAAGTGAACGCGTTTGCTTTTGGCTGAGTTTTATATCTTGAGTAGTTGAATATTATAATTTTTCAAAGTCCTTGTTGATCAATTAGGAATTTTCGTTCTTTTTCAATTTTTTATTAAAATCACTGCATCCAGGTGTATAATGTCAAAAAGTCTATTGCGATCTTGAATAAACATAATTTCCCTGTCTTTTTGTGAGGATGAGATTCACTTGCATTGAAATTATTAAATCAAAGAGCTTGTGAGTTTTATTTAAAATTTTTGTACAAACGTTGGGGACACTACTAGTTTTTTTGGCTCAGCTGTATATACTCGTTCTTTCAGTACCTTCTATAGAAATAGAATTTCATTTCGTTTATTAACCATGTATGTACTATTTTATAGTATATGGAAAATACACACTCCAGCCTGAGAGCATGTAGTTTCTTGCCCTTTTAGTCATAGATTATAGCTGATAATTAATTTGGAAATAAATTACATAAATTAATCTAAACCCAAACCCTATTAAACACCCTGCATGGCTACCATTGAACAAATAAATTGCTTTTTATTGCTGCTAAAATAAAATTTATAACGTTTACACAATTATAACGGTATAATATCGTTTATCAACAGCGCCGCAGGACATAAACTAACTAGTTTTTCCGCTATTAACAGGCAAACGACAAGGGCAGTGCAGACAGAAAACACACACATACACACTCTTGCTACTCTTCACTACCCTGCTTTTGCACTCTCACTTGTCCATATGCAACATGTAGTCTTGGTATCTCTTGCTCATTCATACTTATTCAAATATTTCATGCTAATTAGTGCAGAAATAAATCAAAAGTTTTGTTTTCATTTCTCTCTCGCTGTATGAGCGCATTATTTTTTAGTTCAAGTTCAGTTAAATACAAAAGTTGTTTGAAAAAGTTTGCTTTCGAAATTTGGCTTAATTAGATTGACACAACTAACAAATAGCAAAAGCACACACAGGCACACACACACACACACTAAAACAAACACACTCCAACAAACACTAGCAAACAAACATAAAGCACTAAGACACAAACTAACACATAGTAATCTACTCAAAAAGATAAAAAAAACACTCTCTCCTGCTAATTGACAAACACTGAGCGAAAGTGTAGCAATTAGTTTCGAGTATGAATAAACATTCTGCTTCGCCTAGTTTGCAGAGATGCAGCAGCGATAAGTGGAAAAAAAACATAAGGAAGCGAAATTTGTTCATTCGTGAGCGTGTGTGTTGCATCTTATTTAATTAGCAACTCAAAGTGTTGTCAGTTTGCTAAACTTTTTCAATTTAAAGCAAAACTTATAACATTTCATTAAACTCTTAGTAAGCCAACGGATTTTCAGTATGACACAGAGGCAAACAAAATTTGAATCAAGGATCCCAAAAAAACTCTAAAGATAAGTATTTGTCTGTTCTTTTTGAATCTTCCTAAGATCACAAGAAGTATTTTGGAATTTTTTTGTTTTTGCACTCCGATTCGAAGAGTAACACAAAGTGATAAGAGAGAAAAGCAAAATGCAATGTTTTGTGTTTCGAATCGGAAACACTTCTTGTCACTGTTATGCTTTTGAATGGCAGGCACAAACACAATCAAAGTAAACTTATTTTAGCGCTCTCTAAATTTATTCCCTACACCTGAACAGGGGGGGGTGGGGCTTTAAGGGAGTGCCGGAGAGGATTAATATGTATGACCGACCTCCATTACTTTTACAAAAGGAACATTTTTCGCTTGGGGTCCTATCCTCTTTGACCCCTCCTTAGGAAGCTCCCATACAAATTTTATGATTTTTGTATATTTATTCCATACAACTGAACAAGGGTCCTTAAGGGAGGGCTTGAGAGGGTTAAAATGTATGACCGACCCCCATTACTTTTACAAAAGAAACATTTTTCCCTTAGAGATTTATCTTCTCCGATCCTTCCTTATGGGGGCTTCCATTCAAAAATATAACACGAGTATATTAATGTTGTCACTCAGTTTGTAAAGCGTGGTAGGTATAGAAAAGTATATATATTTTTGATCAGCATTACATCCCGAGTCGATTTATCCATGTCCGTCTGTCTGTTCGTCTGTTCGTATTCAACTTATATATAAGTGATTAAAAAGAACAAATTGAATACTCTTAAGCTGCTTAATGCTAAAAAAATACGAACCCTGGTTTTTATTTGTTTGGTTCTTGTTGTGGTTGTGACAACAAAATCTAAAAAACAAAATACATGTTGTGGTCGCCCATATATTAAGTTTTATTTACAGTGTTGATAAAGTCACTCAAAGATTTTCTGCTGATTTGTCTCATTTCTGAACTTGATCGATTTATTTTTAAAATTTAAACTTAAATATCGAATTTCGTGAGGATAGCTGAAAAATTACGCCTATATTTGTAATCACAGAGAAACAAACGAACAGACAAACAAACAGGATGGATCATAATATTATTCATGTCATTGTATTGTATCAGATAAATCCTAATATTGTTAAAATATGAAAAAATAAAAAATCTTTTAGAGTTAGACATTTTTAACTTAAAATTTCGTTATCGCAGCATTTCTCATTTCTTAGTTATGGTCCTAAATGTATTTCACATACTTGTCCCTGGCTTACGTATTCTGTAAAACTAGCCTTACAAAGACGCAATAGAGCTTATAGTACGTGGAAACGGAACCCGACTGTTATGAACTGGGAACAACATAAAAAAAATGAGAAATGAAGCTACGATCGCTGTTCGCTCATCTAAACAGAAATTCTTTATGTCCAAGATAAATCCATCATTACCACCGAAGCAGCTTTGGTCAAATATTAGGAGCTTAGGTGTTTATAAAATAGAATCGGAAACATGCCGTATTGATCCCAATCTACTAAATGATTTTTTTTGTTGCTAGCTCTATAAATACTTCTTTATCCATCTCTGAATATGACGATAGTCCTGTTCAAAATATACTTAATGAATTTCAATTTGATGCAGTTAGTGAATTTGATGTTGCGCGTTCCATTAAAAAAATCAAATCGAATGCTACCGGGGAAGATGGTATTTCTATAAAATTCATTATATGTATACTGCCATATACACTCAGTCCACTTGCTCACATTATGAATTATTGCTTCACAATTTCAACATATCCTGAGATTTGGAAAGTGGCAACAATTATTTCCATAGCAAAAAAATCGAATGCTTGTGAACTAGCTGATTTTCGACCAATTAGCATACTATCCTCAATCTCTAAGATTTGTGAGTCTCTAATGGCTGAACAAATTTCCCGCCACATAAGTACATTCGGTCTTATGTCAAACCTTCAGTCAGGTTTTCGTCAAGGACACAGCTGTTCAACCGCTATGGTAAAAGTTTTGGATGACTTAAGACTGCCATATGACATGGGACAACTAAGCTTGCTATGTCTGCTAGATTTCTCAAAGACATTCGATACTGTGGATCATGCTATCTTGCTCGGAAAGCTTAAGATATACTTTGGATTTTCGGATACAGCGTGTCGTCTTTTGGAAAGTTACTAAGGTGGTAGATCTCAAAGAGGCAAAGTTAGGAATAATTTTTCGTTGTGTAAAAGAACCTCGAGTGGAGTACCACAAGGATCAGTTCTTGGCCCTCTTCTTTTTACTATGTTTGTCAATGATATTTTCAGTAAATGCAGTCATGTTACCATGCATGCCTATGCTGATGATCTACAACTTTATATGTCAAGACCCACTGGACTTGTTGAAGAGCTTTGTGCAAAAGTAAATGAAGATCTATGCTTGGTAGCTGAATGGGCCAGATCAAACATGCTTCAGCTAAACCCTCTTAAATCGTTTGTTCTTCCGGTCTCTGAGACTCCTTATGGAAATATTGATGTTCCTCCAATTTTTCTCAATAACATTGAGTTAAAATTTTTCAGTAAAGCCACTAATCTTGGTTATTGGATCAATACGACCCTGTCTTGCGAAGATCACATTAATTCATGCGTGAGCAACATATACTATGTCTTACGAAATCTTCGAATGACTGCAGCATTCGTGCCGGTCGAAACTAAAAAGAAACTCGTCTTGCAGCTGTTATTGCCAATCATTACATATTCGGAAGTTGTATTTAGCAAACTCGACTCGACATCCTTACACAAACTTTTAGTCGCTTTCAATAATGCAGTGCGATATATATACGGTCTTAAGAAGTTTGATCATATATCATCCTTTTCAAATAAAATATTAGGTCGAAGCCTTCCCAACCACCTCAATGCAAGAAATTGCATTTTTTTGCATAGACTCATATACTCGCGTTGTCCTAATTACCTTTTTGAAAAGATACAATTCTGAAGATCGAGCAGAAGCATGAACCTCGTTATTCCGACTCACAATTTTAAAAACTCCAGTAGATTGTTTTTCGATAGTGCGATAAGACTATGGAATTCACTACCTAATAATCTGAAAAGTGTCTCAAATATAAAGGACTTTAAGCGTTTAATTTTCGAATACTTCTCTTAACTCCCTTCTATCTTTTCTGAATTTCTGCTTTCTCTTAAACCTTACATATAATCTCTTTTTATTGCTATATTATATTATTTTAATGTTTAAGTTTCATTTTACAATCTTCATATTGTATTAATTTTTTGATTTGCAATGTAATTCTAAATTATTTATTTAATTTACTGATTGTTTTTCTTTTAATTTACTTATTTAATATTTAATTTGAACAATGTTAGTTGTTATTTCCTCCGTTCATGCGACATGTAAAAGATTAATCCTAAATGTCAACATATTTTATTTAATAAATACAAATACAGATACAAATATATGGGAGTGCTTCGCCTACTTGTCCAATCCCACCGAAATTTGACAAGATTTTTAAAGATCACATATCGTCGCTCGTATGACTAACTGACGTATCTGAAATTTCTTAATTGTTCAGGAGAGCAGTTTTTCTATTTTTGTTTATGTGTTTTAACGTATAATATGTCAGATACGCTCAAAGTCATTTACGTTTTTTAGTCAGACTGTTTTATTTATAGTTTTAATATTTTCTGACATAATGCAGTATGACTAAATAAATATATTAACACCTTTAACTCAATTTCGCAAAAAATGTTAGTTACGTCGGTTAGTCATACGAGCGACGATATTAGTTATCCACATATAGTTCTATTAGTGTTCCTGTTAACATACATTAAATTACAGCGCAAAATATCTTTAAGTTGATATCGTGGTAGATACTACGCCCACTTATCCAAATGCGCCGATATTTTTTACACTTTTTCGAAATCATATTTAAGACGTCTACGTCTGATTTTGTTATCATACTCTATCTCATTTCTTAGATATTAAGCAAAATGTTTTTAAGCTCTATGGTAGCTGCCCCGCCCACTTTTCCAATAGCGCTGACATTTCTTACCCTTCTTTAAAATCACATACTTGACACCTACGTTTCATTTTGTTATCGTAGTTAATCTCATATTTTATGTTAGATATAGCACAAAATGTATGTTGAGTTGTATGGCAGCTACTTGTCCAAAATTTCTGAAATACTTTTTTTTTTTACTTGCCTATACTTTAAACAAGGAGTTGTCTGTATCGTGAACACAGTCGTAGGTTTTGACGTAACGGTGCTTTTGTATACCCCTTCCTATTTCATGTCCAAACTCTTGTTTTAATCCATGACCAAATTCTTGACTTAATCAAATAAAGCGAATCCCTTTCCTAGTTTGCAAAGGTGTGTTTTAGTTGTCTCTAAATTTTGGTCCTAATCCATATTCTAATTCATGTCATAGTCCTTTTTCGGTTTCATAAACCGGTTTCACTGTGTTATTTTTTGTTTGTGAGCAGTGTTGGTTGGCACGAAAAAACCTAGATTTTTGTTGTTGTTGTTATTGTTGTTGCTATTGTTGATGTTGATGTTGATGTTGATGTTGATGTTGATGTTGATGTTGATGTTGATGTTGATGTTGATGTTGATGTTGATGTTGATGTTGATGTTGATGTTGATGTTGATGTTGATGTTGATGTTGATGTTGATGTTGATGTTGATGTTGATGTTGATGTTGATGTTGATGTTGATGTTGATGTTGATGTTGATGTTGATGTTGATGTTGATGTTGATGTTGATGTTGATGTTGATGTTGATGTTGATGTTGATGTTGATGTTGATGTTGATGTTGATGTTGATGTTGATGTTGATGTTGATGTTGATGTTGATGTTGATGTTGATGTTGATGTTGATGTTGATGTTGATGTTGATGTAGTTGTTGTTGTTGTTGTTGTTGTTGTTGTTGTTGGTGTTGTTGGCGTTGTTGCTTTTGGTTTTGCTTTACTTTTATTCACATTTCCTTTGCCTTAGCTGCATGCAATTCATAAAGCAAAAGTGATGCATATGTGTCACATTAGGCGGTTCCCTGAGGGGCCTCATGACGCCCTCAACTTTTTTTTATTTTTATCATGTGGCCGAAGACCTCACCTTCATTTTAGTTCTTTAAAATTTACGTTACGCCAGTAGTATTCACAGAGTTAAAATTCCATGCAACGTTTTTTCATGGTTGTAGCATTTTTATTTTATTATATGTTACCAACCCTGAAATCATGACGATAAGAATTTTTTTTATTTTGGTTGTGAGGCGTAATACATCTATGCTGTCGTAAAACAAAATTTTCTGTAACACGTCTCCTGAGTGAGTAATAATTTCATGCAACAATATTAGATTTCTGTAACGTAAGCTGCTATCTTCACGACCTGACGACGTAGGCATTTTTTTTTTTTTTGTTTGTAGTAAGGCCAAGTATAAATCCTTCATTTTTCTTGTTAAACATTAATCGTAGCTTATATACTCACCGAGTTAAAATTCAATACAACGATGTTGTATTATCGATCTTTGAACGGCGCTCTCTGCGTCTTCTTGACGTCAGAAATTTTTTTGTTTAATTTTGTTTTGAGGGTTTAGATCCTAGCACTTATACTCAGCGAGTAATAATACCATGCAACAAATTTTCTGTTACGTTTTGAGTTGCGTCCCGATGACGTTTTGAATATTTTTTTTTTTATAATGAAGTCAAAGAACCTTTACAGTCGTATCATTTTTTTTAATCATTGCTCTTATAATCGGAGAGAAACAATTCAATGCATTGCAATGAATTTTGAAAAAATGCCTTTTTCAACTTTTTTGTAAAACTGCGCGGTAAAATGTAACTTTGCCACGTTAGCAAATCACAAAATAATTATTTTCCGCATCTACCAATAACTTGTAACAATCGCATCACTGTGAGGCGTTAGCAGTAGCTCGCTGCAAAGGATCTGCATCTGCACGCCTAAAAGGTTCAGTTGACACAAGAACTAAAGCCGACAGACCATGCGCAGCGTGGAAAGTTCTCAGATGTTAGAACATCATCAAGTTGATCACGATTTAACCAAAAATAAGCCTAGTGATTCGTAAATCATGTAAAGCATGGACGGAATTCAATCCAAATTGACCAAATAAATCAAAGTCAGAGTCTTTATTTTTGGGCTCCTTCACAACAACAGCTTCTTATGTAGACACAAAGGTGTTAATTTTCCTAGGAATCGGTGAAAAGTGATTAAATTAGCAGTGCTTTCAAATCAAGGCCTGGTTGCTCTATTGCGAGTCTCTTGGAAACTTCTGCAGAAATATCACTACAACTCCACTTGCTGAGCTCTTGTAGTTATAAGTTAGTTTTCATTATTTCTAGCCGGTTTCCCAGAATCACGAACACTCATTGAATTCTTAAAGTTACAAGAAATTCTGAATAGAATTGAAGAGTTTCCCAAATAGTGCACACATTTCTGGCTTTTGGCCTTTATAAGCGAAAAATTAATGTTCACTCAAACATTTAAAGCTCTTCATTAAAATTAGTCTATCTTAATTAGCAGCACGCAATCTGTAAATAACACAGGATGATTTTTTTATTTATAAAACAATTCTGTAAATTTTGTATAAATTATGTTATCGCATTGATCTCTTTATATTATACATGTCTGTTACAAACATTGTAAAAGCTTTGCATGTTGAGCATGCATACAGTCAACACCCACCCACATAGATAAGAATCTTATTCATTGTCGCTGTTTTATAGCAGTAGCTATAAAATAGACAGGTGTTTTTTAGTCGGTTACATTGTTGAAGCGAGAGTATTAAAAAGCTTATCATGAAAATTTTTGCCTTACTAACAGTTTTTTGCATTTTGAGTTTGATACTCATGGTGGTAAGTACTGAAAATGTGCATGTGTTTCTTTTATATCAGTTATTTTGTTTGTAATAATTACAATATTAATAATATTATAATATTTCATGATAAATAATAATTAAATAATATCTTTACTTTAGGATGCTACTCCTTTTTCCATTCGCGAGGAGGGCTCAGGAGGACCTCCGGGCCAAGGTGGACCAGGAAGTCATGGTGGTCAAGGCAGTCTAGGTGGTCGGGGCGGTCAAGGTGGTCAAGGAGGAGCAGCAGGCCGCTTTGCACGTAGTCCGCAAAGATCGCCACAAGTTCATGAACAAAATATTTCATTATAAATAAATTTCAAATTTATTTTAATAAACAATAAGCCATGTGAAATTGAAGATGTTTAAAACAGTCTTTAAAACAATTTATTTAAATATTATGTTTTATTACACCAGCCAATAAAATTTTGGAAAACCTAACGTTAGAACATCTATTGTTCTTTCTTAAGGATCGAAAATGTCATCAGCTTTTTCAAAGTATTTTACAAATCTTTATATTTGTAGACTAAGGAAATTTGAGAAGGTTACAGGGATTTGCGGCCGACGAATGATGTTGATTCTCTCTGCCGCTGATTCTTTAATTAACCCAGTTATTGCAGAACTGACTATAGAATTAACAATATATACAAAATAAAAAAATAAAAAAAATAATAAAAAATAAATACAACAATAAAAAAAATAAATAAAAAAATATAAATTCAATAAAAAAAATTAAAATAAAATAAAAAACATTATCTATTATATATACAAAAAATAAAATAAATAAAAAAATATACATAAAACTAAACATTAAATAAAAAATGAAAATAAAAATAATAATAAAAATTAAAATTTAATAAGAATAAAAACAAAACAAATAAAAACAAAATTAAAAACAAAAATGAAAAGAAAAAATAAAATTAAAATAAAACTAAGAATAAAAAAATAATAAAGATAACAAAAAAAAAATAAAACAAAAATTTAAATAAAAATTAAGACAAAAGTAAAAATAAAAGTAAAAATAAAAATATAGATAAAAATAAAAATAAAAGTAAATAAAAAAATTAAAACAAAAATTATATAAAAATAAGAACATAAACAAAAATAAAAACAAAAATAAAACTAAAAAAATTAAAACAAAAATAAAAATATAAATAAAAGCATATATAAAAATAAAAAATTAAAACAACAAGAAAATAAAAATAAAATTTAAAAAATAAAAACAGAAATAAAAACAATAAATATATATAAATAAAAATAAAAGTTAAATAAAAAATAAAAAAAATAATAAAAATTTTAATTTAATATAAATAAAACAAAAATAAAAAGAAAAACAAAAATTAAAATAAAATTAAAAATAAAAAATAATAAGAATAAAAGTAGTAATTTAAATAAAAATAACAAATTAAAAACAAAAACAAGAAAACAAACAAAAACAAAAACAAAAACAAAAACAAAAACAAAAACAAAAACAAAAACAAAAACAAAAACAAAAACAAAAACAAAAACAAAAACAAAAACAAAAACAAAAACAAAAACAAAAACAAAAACAAAAACAAAAACAAAAACAAAAACAAAAACAAAAACAAAAACAAAAACAAAAACAAAAACAAAAACAAAAACAAAAACAAAAACAAAAACAAAAACAAAAACAAAAACAAAAACAAAAACAAAAACAAAAACAAAAACAAAAACAAAAACAAAAACAAAAACAAAAACAAAAACAAAAACAAAAACAAAAACAAAAACAAAAACAAAAACAAAAACAAAAACAAAAACAAAAACAAAAACAAAAACAAAAACAAAAACAAAAACAAAAACAAAAACAAAAACAAAAACAAAAACATAAACAAAAACAAAAACAAAAACAAAAACAAAAACAAAAACAAAAACAAAAACAAAAACAATAACAAAGACGTGTGAGGTCCAGTGATGCCAACCCGAAGAGAGTAAAAATCCACAAATGCGACATAAAAAATCTGTGTAAATCCGTGTAAATTTATATAATTTTTTTTTTTAATTTATGACAAGCAACTCATCTATATATAAATAGGCGTAGGCAGAACAGTTAAGAACCATTTTCTTCTATGTTTTTCAACCGATTTTGAAAATTTTTGTTTTAAATCAGTAAGTGTATGGAGAAGGAGTGCACCGAATATCTATGGTGGCGTGGCACATCCCATACAACCGGAATTTGCGATATCGAATAGCTTTAGAGTTATAGCTTACACAGCATTGGAAATTGGTATTCGACCTCAAGTCACACGTACCATTCCACTGGTTACATTTAATGAGTGTTTAAAGAGGGGCATGGCACTTTTCAGCTGCCCAAATTTTTGGTATAGCTTTCGAACTATTGGTCACAAATCGATGAATCTCGATAGGATCTTCGTATTTAGTCGTGTTCTTCGACTGAAAAAATTTAACGAGCATTCGACGACGGGGCGTTGCACCCCCCATACAATTCAAAGTTCTTATATCGAATAGCTTTGGAAGTAAATGCCGTATAACAATGAAACTCAACATGGAGTTCCCACTTGGTGATATCCTTCTACTAGAAAGTAGAGTATGGAAAGTAGGGTACTGGGACGGTCATTGGACAAAGGGGTGTGGCTCCGCATATAAGCCAAATTTTTGATATCGAATAGCGTTGAATGTAAAAGTCACAGAATATGGAAACTCGGAATGGAGTTACTATTTTGTGATTTCCTGCTGGTCGTGCATATGGTGTGGTATGAGTTCGGTTAAGTTTGCAAATGAGTGAAGAAAGAAAAAAAGGTTTCAATAAAAATACAAAAAAAATCAAATCTTAAATGGTTGAATTTCGACATACAGTAAAAAAAATTCTCAATTAAAGTCGTTTAAAGTTTTTTACAAATATTTTGTATTTTTTTTTTCAAAATTTGCATTAAACTTATAAAAAGTTAAAAAAACTTAACAACATAACTTAATGTAAAAATAATTGAAAAAATAACATAAAACATATCTTTTATTTAGACTATACGTTTTTTTTTAATCGTTATTCATTAACAATACAATAACATTGAATTACATTTTAAATACACTTTAAGTTTTTTTTTAAGCTGTATACACTGCCCACTATTTAATTGATTCCCAGTAATGTATTACTTAGCTTCAATTAATTTTCTTTTGTATATTATACCAAGTTTAAATTTGAGAACCAGATCTCAAGGAACCAGTTTTAAACGTAATATTTTTTAAGGAAACTCTACAGAATTGATTCTCTTTGGAAATCATAACAAAAATAAAATCATATCTTTTAAGAAATACCTGTATAAAACTATGTTTTATGGTCATACATTGAGTTACTTATTTCCATGTCATAACAATTACATTTCTTGAAAAGTTTCTTTGCGTGTAATATTCCATCCAAAGTGGTTGTTTCTAATCGATTGCGAATTTTAGTTTTATTCAGATTGACTTGAGAAAAAATTCTTTCAACGGTTGCTGAAGAATGTAGTAGCAAAAATATGTGCAGTATTAGTGTTGAAACTAGTGGAAAATGTATGCTTCCATCCCCCTTTACAACTTTATGGACTTCTTGTTAAGAATAATTCCCAGGAAGTTTATATGTTCTAGAAATTTGTTTATTGAGATCTTAGGTAAATTTTTGTAGTTGATTGTTTCCTTGAATTTTGAACGGTTTGCTACCTATGGACCTGAACACGGGAAAAAAGGTAAAAAAAAAATCGAATTTTTTTAAGTTTTTTGCGATTTTGATCTGGAAGGTGAAGTTTTTTGATATTATATGTTCGCAATTTTTGTTCTTTATGACAAGAGCTACAACTTTGTCTCAGAGAGTAAATCGAAATTCTGAACGGTTTGCAAGATATGAGCCCGAAAAAATTATCACTTTTTTGCGAAGATGATACCGAGGCCCCAAATCTTTGGCGGCCCATAAACAAAAAAGTGCATGACTTTGGGAAAAGTTGGGAGACACGGGTCTTTTTTTTTTTAGTCTTTTATCACGTAGTGGTGTCCGTATATGGTTATTTTTTTTCGTGTTGCACTGTGTAATAATAAAAACAAAAATGACGGCGTCATGAGGCCCCTCAGGGAATCGCATAAAGTAGAGTTGGGCAAATGGAGCACATTACGCACAGGCGCACAATGTACGCCAACTGTGTGACACAGGCGCACAATATGCGACAGAGCTTGCTGAATGCTTGCTAAGTGTGCTTAATGGGGGAGGGGTGCCATGACTCGGGTGAAAGAAAGAAAAATTGAGCGAAGTAGAAGCGAATAAGAGAGAACCACTGAACGCATTATGATTTTCGCAAAGCAGACTCTCATAAAAGCTTTGCCACTATTTTTTTCGGAACACAAACTTGATATATTTTTAATTCAATAAGTTAAGGTAGGATTGAAAAATTTCAGAATTCCAAACAACTAAGAATTAACTCAAACAAAATTATTGTAAGCAAAATATTATTTGCTCACTTGCTACAATTTGAGCAACTCTGACATAAAATTAATTCACTTCAAAACAACCCTAAAAAACAAATTCTTGGATTTTACATTTTGTAAACAAACTTGTATTATTTTTTTTTTTTTTTTGTAAATTCATAAAGTGACAACTGAAGGTAACAATGCATGTATTGTTTTTTTTTTTTTGTTAAATTTTGTTGGTACATAGGTTGCAAACAAATTTGGGGCAGTAACAATTTCAGTAAAAATTTGGTAAAATAAAATGTCTTAAGTGGCAACGCTGGTCTGCATTGCAAAAATCTTAATTGCTCTCAGTACCGACCAAAACCAATGTTGCTTGCTCAGTGATTTCAAATAAAAGGCATTTTATAACTACTAGTTAATATTCGGCACATAATGCAGAGACCGGTTTTGTGTGTGAATTTTTGACGTAGAATACGTCATTCTCGGAGGTAAGTAGGGTAGTTGATAGTGATCAGGTGTCGGTATTTATATAACTTTTTGAGCATTTGGTGGGCCTAAAGTACTGATCGTACAATGTTGATGTTAGCACTTGTTGGTCTGCTTGATCCTCAATGCGACAAAAATTCATGTTAGAACTCTCTAACTTATATAAATTTTACACAATTACATGAAATATAAAGCCAACATTTGATGTTTTTGTTTGCTTAAACTTGCTACCTATTTATCGACAGTTTCCGGTTTTATCGACAAAACCATAAAATTTGTATGGGAGCCCCCCTAAGAAGTGTTCGGAGGGAAAAAGTGTCAAAGGCAAAAATGTTGCTTTTACAAAAGTAATGGGGGTCGGTAATATATATTAACCCTCTCCGGCACTCTCTTGAAGGTCATATGCTCAGGTGTATGGAAAAAATATACAAAAACCATAAAATTTGTATGGGAGCCCCCCTAAGGAGTGGTCGGAGAGAATAGGTGTCAAAGGCAAAAATATTCCTTTTGTAAAAATAATGGAGGTCGGTATTACATATTAACCCTCTCCGGCACTCTCTTAAAGGTCATATGCTCAGGTGTATGGCATAAATATACAAAAACCATAAAATTTGTATAGGAGCCCCCCTAAGGAGTGGTCGGAGGGATAAGGTGTCAAACGCAAAAATGTCCCTTTTGCAAAAGTAATGGGGGTCGGTGATACACATTAACCCTTTCCGGCACTCTTTTAAAGGTCATATGCTCAGGTGTATGGAATAAATAAACAAAAACCATAAAATTTGTATGGGAGCCCCCCTAAGGAGTGGTCGGAGGGAATAGGTGTTAAGGGCAAAAATGTTCCTTTTGCAAAAGTAATGGGGGTCGGTCATACATATTAACCCTCTCCGGCACTCTTTTAAAGGTCATATGCTCAGGTGTATGGAAACTAATTCTACGTCTTGTGTTACGACATAGTCGAAACTACTGTATCTTTTTTCTTAAAGACAAAGTTTTAGTTATCTTTTCACTTTTAAAATTTTTTACAAAAAAGTATATTTTATTGTTTATTGTTTTTAAGGCAAAAATAACAATAAAAATTTTTTAGGAAAACAATTTAATAAATGCACCTGAAGACTATGACCAGATTGGTAAACAAATAACATCGATTTTTGTAGCTACGTCAAATAAAAATAATCCCTTTTTAAGAAATCATCATTTTAATATGTACAATATGCAACACTTGCTTTTCTTAAGACTATTCTCTCGCTCTCACACTTTCTATAAATCTACGCTCTTAGTTCTCTCACAGCTTTCCGTTCCCCTTTCCGATTCACACCCGAATTCATCCATCAGCCGAGTAGGCGCCCACTGGCGCCCACTGCCGCAGAATGTGCGTCAGATATGCCCGTCCCTAGCCTAAAGTGACGCATATGCATCTGGATTTTGCATGCAACCAAGGACCAACCAACTCTTTTTTTTCGATATTTTCTTTCAAACTTCCTCAGATTAGATGTGTGCAGCGTACTTTTTTTTCGATACAGTATAATCGTCATTTGTCATTGAATCATCCGAGTTACCCGCGGATATTAAAATGGTTTTAATTCAACAGGGAACTCATTTTTTTTTTTATGGCATTTCTTTCTTTCTTCTCTATTCTTCAAACCGGTTTGCTGTGCTGCTCACTAGCTGTCTCATAAGCATTTAAGTTTTATATTTAAGTCTAAGTTCGTGATCTAGTTCATGGACTATTACGCTTTAATACGTACACCAAATGAGATGTCTCACTTTTAAAAAACAATGAGTTGTCGAGAATTTGTTCCAATCAAAATTTTGTAGAATCAATTGCGTCGATTGGTGGCGGTCGTGGCGTAGTGGGTAGAGTGCGTGACCCATACGCCAAAGAACCCAGGTTCAATTTCCATCTGACACAGAAAGTTTTTTCAATTGGATAAATTTTTCTGTTCGGACGTCACCTCTCTGCAGGCAATGGGAAACCTCAGAGAGTAAATAATGACATGTAAAATTTCTTGAGAATATGCACATTAGCCATTTGGAGTTGACATAAAACTAGTAGGTCCATTTCTCAATCAATTGTGTTCAAAAATTTTATAACACGCACAACACAATTTGATCATAAGAAGTTCGGCCAAAATCCTTTCAAGGGCTGAAATGGCCAGTTTATTTATTTTATTATAATTGCGTCACGTCGATTGTATTTAAGTTTCAACGAACAATCATTCGTAAAATCTGCTTCAGTAAATCAATGCTTTAGACAGTATAATCCTTGAGTTTCTTTTTCAATAAATCATTTATTTATTATCCTTGCGAGTTCATTATAAATCTATTCTGTAAAATATAAATCTTTAAATTCAATATCAGCTGTTGTATTTCCCTAGCACAAATGTTGCGTCGTTACAGTTTAAGATACAATTGCGACACCTCCTCTGAATCACTCCGTAGCACTGAAATTTTCAATGAGGTTGCGTTTATTGGAATACATAATGTGCCGAAATCGATTACATTGTTTTGCAATCAAGAAAACAATCACTTTTATTATCATTTTGTATTTATTTTCTTTGTTGTTTTTTTTTTGTCGTTTGCAAAGCGTTAAATTTATTCTGCTCCAAAGTGCGTAGCAAATTAAATTTCCTTGTTTCGGTTACTCTAATCGTGCCATTGAGATTTAAAATTATGGCCATAAGCATTGAAGGACACAATTTCAAATAGAAAATAGAAAATAAAAATAAAAATAAGGAAATATGAGAAACCTTTTTTAACGCTTATTTGGCAGCACAACGCATCACTTGGCAGCTTCACAACAACAACAAACAAAAACAACAAGAGTTGATTTTAATACATTTTCATCACGTAAGCTCAATTTGAAGACAAAAGGTCAGCTGGCCCAAGTAATGCCAACCAACAAGCGTGGCACGACAATAGAGCCAGCAACAACAACAACTATCACACAAAACAAGGATAACAAAGGACATTGTCATAAGGATGCCTATGCTGTGGCTGATGCAAAATGACCTTTTTCTGTTGGCATAAATATCGTGTCTAGTCATCTTGACGCATTTGTAGATCAAGCAAACGAACGAAAAATGAAGTCAAAAGTAATTTTTGCGCACATTTAACAATGCTTTTATGTTGGACATGTGATGCACAGCTTTGAGCAGCTGAACTTATGAGCATGTTGGTTGTTATTCTTGGAATTTCTAATGTAGCTCATAACAAAGGGGTAAAGATTTAAGACCCGACCAGTGAGTTCGTTGTAAGAGCGCAGCTGTTACAAAATTTGCTGCTCAGCAAACAAAAGCTTTACAACAAATATATTGGTTAAAATTTTGCATATCCCTTCTCCCTTTCAGCACATTCTTTCAAATCAAAACAGCTGTCACTGAAACTTATTCAGTGGTTATAAAAAATTATTGATTTTTATTTCATCATTTTGCGCAGTAATACAACATCCTAAACTCTCTTAAGTTATACTTTCCATTATCTTTACATGCTGTGTGAACGACCCACAACATGCAATAATACATCAATGCTTTTGGGGAAATAGTACGAGTAGCTGTCATCATGATTTATGCATCCCTTTTTTAACTTTGGCTTATTCTCAATTGACACTTTCGCCTTTGTTTTGTTTTGTTTTGTTTTGTTGCTTCGTTGGCACATCCTCTTGACTTTCTATTGATACAAGCTGCCATCAAACAATATATACAAAGAAAATATTAAGTTTCTTTAACTTTGCCATGTTTTGTTCTTTTTATTTTTATCTATGAAGATCAATAGATGTGGGTGTATAACGCCACATTATATTTGACAATTCAAACCGACTTTTTTTTTAGGTTACCATATAAGTAAATATATATTAATCATCATTAATCTTCGGCGCGTATGAATGATGAGAATTTATTGAGTCAGGCATTTAATGTTGCTCATACGCCATGTGGAACATTATACGTTGAAATAAGAAGGGTTCGTAAAAGTATTGATAGATTGATGTTATAGTCAACTTTAATAAGAAATAATATTAGTAACTCAACAAAAAATATTTTTTCTGCTTTTTTTTTATGCTATAGTTCTGCTTCACAATATTATTATTATTATGATTGACTATTAAAAATCCAATCAATACAAGTTTTCTTGAAAAGTTTTCAATCGAAAGCAATATCTGTGAATCGAAAATATGAGCGCTGGATTCAATCTTGCTTCAAATTTTTGCTGAATGCTTGGTTGATTTGGATGCCGACACTGTAAAGGGATTACCCCCCATTGCAGTAAAAAATAGGTAACATCCATGATTTTTGACGTGACGAAGTTATGTTTCACCGCGCAGTTTTCCAAAAAATTTGAAAAAAGCATTTTTTCAAAATTCATCGGCGTTGCATTGAATTGTTACTCGCTGAGTATAAGAGCTATGATTAAAAAAATGGTACAACCGTTAAGGCTAATCCTTTTACTTCATTACAAAAACAAAATAAAAATTCATGACGTCGTTGGGACGTAGTGGCAGCTGCTTAAGCAACGCAATTGAAAATTTGTTACATGGAATTATTACTGGCTGAGCATTAGTGCTAGGATTACAAATATGATGCACCAATAAAGGCCTATTCTAAGCTCTCACAACAAAATTAAACAAACAATTTCTGATGTCATGGGGACACAGAGAGAG
This sequence comes from Pherbina coryleti, assembly GCA_943735915.1. Lineage (NCBI taxonomy): Eukaryota > Metazoa > Arthropoda > Insecta > Diptera > Sciomyzidae > Pherbina > Pherbina coryleti. The sequence goes on from OX030952.1 coordinate 27,740,025, forward strand.
CCGCTCAAAGATCGACAATGCAACATTCATGCAACGACGTTGCATTGAATTTTTACTCGGTGAGTATATAAGCTATGATAAATGCTTACAAAGGAAAATGAAGGATTTGTACTTGGTCTTAAGACAAAAATAAGAAAAAAAAATTTTGACGACGTCTGGTTGTGAAAATAGCAGCTTATGTAACAGAAATGTAATATCGTTTTATGGAATTATTACTCACTCAGGAGACGTGCTACGGTAAATTTTGTTTTACGATAGCATAGATGTGTTATTACGCCTCACAACTAAAATACAAAAAATTCTTATCGCCATGATTTCAAGGTGACAACCACATAATGCAGTAAAAATGCTACAACCATGAAAAAACGTTGCATAGAGTTTTAACTCTGTGACTACTCTCGAAACGGTTCATTTTAAGGAACGACAATGAAGGTTAGGTCTTCGGGCATATGACAAAAATAAAAAAAAATTGACGGCGTATCAAAGACCCTCAGGGAACCGCCTAATGTGACGCATATGCATCACTTTTGCTGGATTAATTGAAATTAGAGCACAACCAATGGGGAAGCAAAAAAAAAAGCTAAAAGAAAAGCACCAACTCCAAATCCAACAACAACTCCAACTCTAACACCAACACCAACACCAACACCAACACCAACACCAACACCAACACCAACACCAACACCAACACCAACACCAACACCAACACCAACATCAACACCAACACCAACACTAACACCAACACCAACACCAACACCAACACCAACATCAACACCAACATCAACACCAACACCAACACCAACATCAACATCAACACCAACAACAACACCAACACCAACACCAACACCAACACCAATATCAACATCAACATCAACATCAACATCAACATCAACATCAACATCAACATCAACATCAACATCAACATCAACATCAACATCAACATCAACATCAACATCAACATCAACATCAACATCAACATCAACATCAACATCAACATCAACATCAACATCAACATCAACATCAACATCAACATCAACATCAACATCAACATCAACATCAACATCAACATCAACATCAACATCAACATCAACATCAACATTAACATCAACTTCAACATCAACATCAACATCAACATCAGCATCAACATCAACATCAACATCAACATCAACATCAACATCAACATCAACATCAGCATCAACATCAACATCAACATCAACATCAACATCAACATCAACATCCAGATTAACATCACAAAATCAACATCAAAAAATCAACATCAACATCAACATCAACATCAACATCAACATCAACATCAACATCAACATCAACATCAACATCAACATGAACACCAACATCAACATCAACATCAGTATCAACATCAGCATCATTATCAACATCAGCATCAACATCAACATCAACATCAACATCAACATCAACATCAACATCAACACCAACATCAACATCAACATCAACATCAACATCAACATCAACATCAACATCAACATCATCATCAACATCAACATCAACATCAACATCAACATCAACATCAACATCAACATCAACATCAACATCAACATCAACATCAACGTCAACATCAACATCAACATAAACATCAACATCAAAATCAACATCAACATCAACATCAACATCAACATCAACATCAACATCAACATCAACATCAACATCAACATCAACATCAACATCAACATCAACATCAACATCAACATCAACATCAACATCAACATCAACATCAACATCAACATCAACATCAACATCAACATCAACATCAACATCAACATCAACATCAACATCAACATCAACATCAACATCAACATCAACATCAACATCAACATCAACATCAACATCAACATCAACATCAACATCAACATCAACATCAACATTAACATCAACTTCAACATAAACATCAACATCAGCATCAGCATCAACATCAACATCAACATCAACATCAACATCAACATCAACATCAACATCAGCATCAACATCAACATCAACATCAACATCAACATCAACATCAACATCAACATCAACATCAACATCAACATCAACATCAACATCAACATCAACATCAACATCAGCATCAACATCAACATCAACATCAACATCAACATCAACATCAACATCAACATCAACATCAACATCAACATCAACATCAACATCAACATCAACATCAACATCAACATTAACATCAACTTCAACATCAACATCAACATCAACATCAACATCAACATCAGCATCAACATCAACATCAACATCAACAGCAACATCAACATCAACATCAATATCAACATCAACATTAAGATCAACAATAACAACAACAATAATAACAACAACAATAACAACAATAACAGCAACAACAAAAATCTAGTCAGTTATGATTTCGTGACAGTTTTTTTCGAAAGTTTTTTTCGTGGCTCACAAACAAAAAATAACACAGTTAAACCGGTTTATCAAACCAGAAATGGACTATGACATGAATTTGAATATGGATATGGATATTGAAACAAAATTTAGAGACACCTAAAACACACCTTTAAAGGCTAGGAATATTTGATTATATTTGATTAAGTTTAGAATGAAATAGGAGTATGAATAAACACCGTCACGTCAAAACCTTTGGTTGTGTCCACGGCACAGCCAACTCTTTTTTTGTCACCGATTTCATAAGTACCGTTTCGTAAAAAGACTTGTTTAAAGTTAAATTTACACGAAGAAAACGATTTTTTTATTTTTTTTGTATCTTACATAGAGTCATCTATTCCGGGTCCATATACTGCATTCGGTCTTTGCAATAAATAACTTCAATCTATTTAGAAATGATGAGCGATAAAAGAATAGAAATGATAACACTGAACAACAAAATCAATTTGTTTCCAAAATAAACAAAAATCCGACAATGAATTCTGGTAGAGAGGACAAAAAAAGAATCGTATTAGAACAAAAGAACAAAACAACATGTTTCTGTGAGTCTGAGTCTTATTTTAGGGGGGATTTAATTTTCACCCTTTTTGAACATTCTTATAATGAATCGGCATAGAAAATCATGTTATCCTTACATTTTGGGTATAGGATGTGTTCTGAGGATTTATGTAAAATACTACGGAAAATATTTTTGTGGAATATTTTAACCCCCTAACTTCTCAATTTATGGCTCTTTTTTGACCTTTTTGTGATAAAAGGCAAACAATACCCATAAAACAAGGATATATAGGGTTAAAATATTCCAAAAAAAATTTATCGTCAAATTTTATTATAAGTCTTCGAATACACTAAAGCTGAAGTTCAACTTAAATGCCATAAAAAAGTCAAAACTTAAAATGTGTTAAAGGGTTAATTTCGTACTTATTCAGAATTGATGATAAAAGATCGCTCAAAACTTGGTTTTAGGGGGTTACTTTATATGAAAAAATTGCTTTACTCAATTGGTAGATCATACTTAGCAATAGCAACGAACCTTATAGGATGCACTTTGGCTGATAAGATCCATTAGGTTCAAAAAATAAAAAAACTATGAAAAAAAAATAAAAGCAAAAGTTAATTTTAATCCCCTCCTTCGCTTCCCATTATTTAATTGTACCAAAACTTGTTACCATATACGCCATATACTCTTTGTTGTGTTCACAATTCACAAAAACTCTTTCCAAGACATGTTCCTTACCCGGCCAATTTCTTATACGGGGCCAAAACCGACCAACGGTTGTAAGCGCCAGATAAGTAAGTAAATCAGTACTATATGAAGGTTACTTTTAAGTTCAGATCCTCTAATCCGGTTCTTGCAACATGTGGCCGTGGGTTGTCATGTTGAAAAACCACTTTGTCCTGTCTTTTGCCATATTCCGGCCGTTTAACCTTTAATGCTCGGCTCAATTGCATCAATTGTTGTTGGTAGCGTTCCCCAGTGATGGTTTCGTTAGGTTTTAGCAGCTCATAGTACACGACACCCTTCTGATCCCACCAAATACACAGCCCGGACGCTCTTTGTCTTCCGTATCAAAATCACCACTTTTAAACCGACGGAACCAGTACTCACAAGTAGAAATCAATGGAGCATAGTCCCCGTAAGCCCCAGTAAGCGTGCGTTGTGCTTCAACCGCTTTTTTCTTCAAATGGAAGCACAAAAGTAAACCTTCCCGCAAATTGCGTTTTATTGGAACGAAAGTCGACATGTTCACAAAGAAAAAAATATATGTTGTTTACACTTCAGTGGAATGACACATACTGAAAAATGAAGCTTAGACAATGTGCTTTGAAATGAATATAGTCACAGGTGTGCCCGATGCGATCTATTGATAGTTACGCCATCTCTTAGAAAACCTTTAAAACTAATTCCAACACCCAATAGTTTAAAAAATTAAATAAAATTACAAAGATAAATGGAATTCATTGGCTTTTATTTAAAAATAAATTAATATATGTTGGCTTATAGCTAATATATTACATGGCTTGATTTTCATTGCAATAGGCACGTCTATAAAGATTATTACCAAGATCGTTTACGATTTAAGCCTACACGTAGATGAAAAAGCACACGTTATCCTAATTGTAATAATATGCAAATCGTGACAAATCCTTCCCAACAATAGAGTAAACCTGCTTTCGGCCAGGCTCTTTTTTAAGCATGTGCCTTGTTTAGCATTGACTCGGACTAACCCAGCTGTAGCAGCACCAACACTAATACATACAAACATCTATCTACTCCAACGTCAAGTACATTAATAAACTTCTGTTGGGTGACCCTAAAATCTGCAAGTTATCATTTTTAATCTTCATCAAATCTTTTCGGACTGCTTCAATGACTTAATTAAAAGTGGGCTTAAGCCGTTAAGCAGATTTGTTTGCTTTCATTTTACTTTGTTTTTTTGTTTTTTTTTTTTTCTTCTGCCCTTTTAATTTATGTTAATGTGACCTACATAATTATTTTATAATATTTCTGTACGACCAACATACCTAATGGTCGTAAGCATTTGGGCAGTAAAGAATTAAAATTTCATTAAATTATTTTGACTTCTTAATTACAGGGCTTTGAACCTCTAAAAAGATTTGAATGACGACTTTTGTAAAATTTAAAGCTGGTCACACATTAAGTGGGTGCATAAATAAACACACAAAATACAAGACTTAAAAGAGACTTAATTTTTTTACTTTTTCTTTACGCCTCAAAACTTATTGGTTGCACATTTACTGAGTTACACTGAGCAAATATTTCACTTTAAACGGCTCAGAATAAGAACTAAAGAATTCAGAGATGCGTTTCAGCGATTTCAGCAAAATGGAAGTGTCGTCCTCAAGAATAATAAATCAAATGTGCCCGTAAAAATATTTTGCAAGCTCGCTTGCTTTTTGAGCATCATTGGCTTTTAAACGGCACTTGATTTATGGAGTGAACGATAAAATTTTCCAAGTGAACTTGAAACTAGTTACATGCTGACCTAAGCTTGACTTTAAGAATGCTAAAGCAAAAAGGACACGAATCTCATGACAACTTTTAAGGGTGGAACTATGAATCAATTTTTTTATTAACTTTAATCATGCAGAGTCAATAATCCATCACCAAGCAAATTCTTCATATCATCCCATCTCTTTTTCTCTCTATGCTCCTAAAGCAAAAGCAAAAGTAAAAGCAAAACCAAAACAAGCAAAAGCGTTTTTTCGACTTTCAAAGATTTTACCAATTTAAAATAATCACTTTGTATAAGAGGTAGGCGTGATTTTTGTCCGATTTAACTAATTTTCTAACTTAATCTTCCTGTTTAAAAAAAGCTTAAATATATTTCATTACGATAGCTTTAAAATTTACAAACTACAGCTGTTATTGTAACGACGGTGGTGCTGATCGCGCCACCTTGGTGGCCTCTTCAGACGAGTAGGTAGTGCACTTAACTACCACCCCGCAGCTTCTGGGTTCGCATCCCGGCGAAGGCATAATCCTATCCTTCTACCTTTGTGCATTTCTATCCTCTTTTCAAAACATAACTTAATTATAAAATTCATCAAAAGTTTCAATCATCAAGTTGTAAGCTGTTGGTAGTAAAGTTTGTGGATGCGATTGCCTTATAACTAGAACTGACTTTGGAAGATTTTATTGAGTGTGATAAATGCGCCAAAAAGTTTCACTCACAATGCACGAAGTTAGACAAACGTCAATTTGAGTACATGGTAAACAATGAGAGTGAAGTTTTTGCTTGTCATATTTGCGATGGAGGTGACGGAGAAGTAAAAAAAGAGCTGCAAGCAATAAAAATAAGACTCAATAAGTTGGATCAGCTGTCTGACATACAAAAAACTATACAATTTATGTCTGAACAATACGACAATATTTTAAAAGGTGTTGCTGAAAACAAAAAAAAACTACGTCAAATGGAAAACGAAAAATAGAACCTTAGAACAGAAATTAACAACCTTAAGTCATCGGTTAAATCGATGAATGATGATCGCGTTAAATTGAATTGCATTATCAGTGGATTGAAGGTAGACGATAGTACCACGGCAACAGACAATGTAATAGAGTTGTCGAAGAGTGTTGGTGTTGATATAGAGCCGCAGCACATTGAAGATGCGTACTTTATTGTTAATAAAAATCGTTCAAATGAGAAGAAATCTGTAGTTGTTAAGTTCACTTCAAAATCGTTCAAACAGAAATTGATGTCTGCTAAGCAAAAGTTAAAACAAAACGAGTCCACAAGTGCAGTTTTTATTAACGATTTCCTAAGTAAAGAGACTCTTATTGCTTCATTATGTATTTCTAACGAAGACTTCAACGAACGATGACTATGCGAACGAAGTTGGATTGAAGTTGAGATATGTATTTCGAACACAGCTTATCGTTAGCTCATTTGACAAGTTATGTTTGCTACTTACACTCAAACTGTTATACACAAGCAGTATCAAACGTGGCACTGCCATATCAAACATTAGGGAAGTTTTCTGTATTTTCTTTTAAGATTTCATGCATTTTTTGTACTTTTCGTGTTGTTGGCAATGCTTTGGTTCTTGTCTGTGTTGTAGGTAAATTGTAGGTTGTGGTGTAAACTGTGTTTGCAGATTGTTCTATTGGCTAAAATTGTGCTGTCTTCGACATAAGCAGAATGAATCATGGCCTGCTTCTATTTATTACTTGTAGTTAACCGAAAAAAATCACCGCCTTTTGTTTGGATGTTGCTATTCTTTTCTGAAATTTTTTTTTTCTGTTTAGATCTGCCCAAAATTTAATTGGAAGAAAAATAAAAAAAAGTTTGAATTGGCCTCTAGCTGCCTCACAAGCGCTGAAAAATATTGCTTGTTTTTTAATAATGCAATTTAAGTAATAACTATTGTATTCAATTTTGAATTAATTAATGTTTAGTACTTAAATTGCACTTATATGTTAATATATAAATAAGTTTTATCATATAGACGTATTTTTTTGTTAAAATATCGATTTTAAAATAAAATTTTCTCAACGAATACATCACAACGATAACATGAAAGCATTCGTTTGATTTTGACGTTTGAGTTCGGTGTTTCAGTGATCGTTAGAAATACATATTGCAAATATGTAACTGTACTACGGCATCATTCGCTAGCTGATTAGCTGTTTTCGTTGTTTGCTTATGTTCAATTTACAAATTCCAAAACATGAACGAACACTGTTGTGAACGAAACGATTGATCGCATAGAAATACAAAATGAAGCCATTAGTCTTTTAAAGTATGCAAGAACACTGAAAAATGTTGGTTATCAACACGTATTTGCAAAAAATGGGCGATCAAAAGATCAAGCAAACATTTTTGAGTTCTGATACCGAAAATGTATTTTTGGAAAAAAATCTCTTTTCATGAAAATTGGAATAACTTTGTCAATTACTGACCAATTTTCAAAAGCTAAATTGCGTTACAATTCCTAATAAATATTTTCTATGAATCCGTACAGGACTAGTGTGGTCTCAATATAATTTAGTGTATAGAAAAATCGTCAAAGTTGAAAGAAGTAAAAAAAATTGAAAGAAAGTTGTATTTTCAGAGTAAATACACACAGCTTTCTCAAGTTGTCCCATACAGTATATAAGGTTGGCTGATAAGTCCCCGGTCTGACACATAGATGGCGTCGCTAGTATTAAATGCATAATATTTTTATTTAAATAGTACCAACCTTCAAATGATTCGTGTCAAAATTTGACGTCTGTAAGTCAATTAGTTTGTGAGATAGAGCGTCTTTTGTGAAGCAACTTTTGTTATTGTGAAAAAAATGGAAAAAAAGGAATTTCGTGTTTTGATAAAATACTGTTTTCTGAAGGGAAAAAATACAGTGGAAGCAAAAACTTGGCTTGATAATGAGTTTCCGGACTCTGCCCCAGGGAAATCAACAATAATTGATTGGTATGCAAAATTCAAGCGTGGTGAAATGAGCACGGAGGACGGTGAACGCAGTGGACGCCCGAAAGAGATGGTTACCGACGAAAACATCAAAAAAATCCACAAAATGATTTTGAATGACCGTAAAATGAAGTTGATCGAGATAGCAGAGGCCTTAAAGATATCAAAGGAACGTGTTGGTCATATCATTCATCAATATTTGGATATGCGGAAGCTCTGTGCAAAATGGGTGCCGCGCGAGCTCACATTTGACCAAAAACAACAACGTGTTGATGATTCTGAGCGGTGTTTGCAGCTGTTAACTCGTAATACACCCGAGTTTTTGCGTCAATATGTGACAATGGATGAAACATGGCTCCATCACTACACTCCTGAGTCCAATCGACAGTCGGCTGAGTGGACAGCGACCGTTGAACCGTCTCCGAAGCGTGGAAAGACTCAAAAGTCCGCTAGCAAAGTCATGGCCTCTGTTTTTTGGGATGCGCATGGAATAATTTTTATCGATTATCTTGAGAAGGGAAAAACCATCAACAGTGACTATTATACGGCGTTATTGGAGCGTTTGAAGGTCGAAATCGCGGCAAAACGGCCCCATATGAAGAAGAAAAAAGTGTTGTTCCACCAAGACAACGCACCGTGCCACAAGTCATTGAGAACGATGGCAAAAATTCATGAATTGGGCTTCGAATTGCTTCCCCACCCACCGTATTCTCCAGATCTGGCCCCCAGCGACTTTTTCTTGTTCTCAGACCTCAAAAGGATGCTCGCAGGGAAAAAATTTGACTGCAATGAAGAGGTGATCGCCGAAACTGAGGCCTATTTTGAGGCAAAACCGAAGGAGTACTACCAAAATGGTATCAAAAAATTGGAAGGTCGTTATAATCGTTGTATCGCTCTTGAAGGGAACTATGTTGAATAATAAAAACGAATTTTGACAAAAAAATGTGTTTTTCTTTGTTAGACCGGGGACTTATCAGCCAAGTTATATTGTTGGAAAGTTTTAAGTATCGTCTTTCAGGATCCGGTTAAATTTTTAAAATCGGTTGGCAATCAGGTAAGTTAAAAGCCAATAAATGGGCAGAGGTAGGCAAAATCGGTTTTTTGTCCGTAAGTCCAGATTTTGGGGGTATCTGGCAAATTTCAAGTATAGAACATTCTTTAACTCAATGAGACCAAGAAAAATAGCATTATCTCCCAGGTATTTCAACTTCGTTCCATTTTGTCGCACTGTGTTATTAAATATTATTAAGTTTTTTTTATTTAAAACATTATTCCCGATGTCATTTTTTTTATTTCATTTTTATTTTATTATTGAGTCTTAATAAATTTTGAATTTTTTTGGATTGTATTGTATTATCTAAAGCAAGATGGTAAAGTTTTATAATGCAACGAGCTAATAATGAATGTTAACAGTTAACAGATGATTTATAACAATTTTATAGCAAAGGTTAAAAGAGAGATCAAGTTTTGCTCATAACTCGGAGGTTTGACATTGAGGAATTTTTCTCATAATGAACTATATATGTACTTATAACTTAAAACTAATATACAAAAAATTATTTATAAAATTTTATAAAACTATGTGTACATACAAGTATATATGTATAGATATATATATATATATACTTATATATATATATATATATATATATATATATATATATATATATATATAAATATATATAACATATTGTTGATTTTAACCTCTGTGTGTGTTTGGAAGTTTATTTTTGTAAAATTCGGGCAGAGTGTTGTGTTGATCAGAATTAGATAACGATTCATTTATGATGCCAATTGGAGAAAGGTAACATGAATTAGACCAATTATATTCCTTTTCGTGAATGTATATTTCATTCATTAAAAAGTTGTCATGGAATTCAAGTTTGGCGACAAATCTTTTTTGAAGATCAAAAGCATAGTTACAAAGAGGAACTACAAGAGCCCTGTTGTAAATATAATTATTGATAAATCTTTTAGTTGGCGATTCATAGTTTATGTCCACACACAATCTTAGGACTTTTCTTTCGGATATTTCTAATTTTCTGGCTACCGTTGGAGAGATTGATAACCAAATGGGAAATGCATATAAAACCGCAGCGCGAATACTAACTTTATATATAAGTAATTTTGTTCTTTGGCTAAGTGATTTGCTATAAAATAGTCTCGAAAACACTGCCGTGATCTTTGCAAATTTTTTAAGAGCTAGTTGCGCATGTTCATTAAACTTGAACAATTTATTAAACGTGATTCCAAGATATTTTATTTTATCATGATAAAATTTTAATTTAATTTTAGATTTTTTCTCTCTGGAACAACCATTTTACATTTACCTGAAGCATTTCTTATACATATGGCCTGTGACTTTAAAGGATTAACAGTGATACCCCAAGACTTATAATATTCCTTTATAACTCTGAAATGAATTTTAACTAAACGAAGAGCTTCAACAGGAGATTTATTATGAGCGTAAATTAGTGAATCGTCAGCATAAAGAATGCTTTTTGAGCCATTAATTTCATGAGGGAAATCGTGAGTTAAGATGTTATAAAGATGGGGGGCCAAAATAGCACCTTGAGGAACGCCACTTTTAATCGAACCATAATCTGAATTTGAATTTTTAATTTGAACAAAAAAAGCCCTGTCAATAAGAAAACTTGAAAATAATCTATACTAATATTATATTTTGAAGTGCCTTTTTTATGTTCGGAACAATCTTGAGAAAGGCCCGGCCGTTTTTCATGAAATTTTTTATAATAAAAAGCTCTCGACCTGGTGAAGGTTTTAGGCCAAAAAAATTATTTAAAAGTTTATTAGAAAAGGTGATTCATGGCTTTCAAAATCCTAAGTAAAATTAACCTTGAAGCACAAATGGACATGAACGACTCATAGCGTATAAAAATTGTTGTTGGTGTAGTGAAAAATAAAGCAGTGTGCGGCACATCGACACGATGCGAGTGTTCCAATATTTTACTCTCCCATCCTACAGTGAGTATTGCTTTGCTGAGAATAGCAATGTGATTTGATTTTGTTTTGCCTACATATGCCCGAGCGTGTGTGTGCTATGGATAGCAACCAAAGAACTAAGAAATAAGGAAGTGGCGTTTACCTCACATACAGTGTATGTGTAATGAAGTACTTCTAAAATTGTGAGTGAAGGAGATAGCAAGTGTTTTTTGACAGGCTAGCCATCACAAAAATAAAAAAAAACAAAAGAAAGCAAGTGTCGGTGAAATTGATTCAAAATAAATTAAATAAATAAATCAAAAAGTGATTATTATCGCTCAAATTTTCTTAAATTTCGAAAGTGAAATCAGAATTTATTGAAAAAATTCATTAAATATGCGTTGTATTGTGAAAAACTGCGGCAGCAGCCAGCGCTTCAAAAATGTGCTGATTTCATTCCACAAGTAAGTATCATAAGATAAGTGAGGTTTTTAAAGAATAAAATTGTTATTTTGATAAGAGTGATGTGTGAGAAGTGAATTCCAGTTGGAAATAAATGTATTTCTTACAGAAATATAAGAAAAATTAAATGTGTTCAGCGCGTCGATTTGGCGTCATTGAAAGCTTCGAAATTGTGGTATGTTAGCTGTCAAACACCACTTCACGGGCGCATTTAATTTCTGAGGTGGCATGCATTTCAGGGCGCTACTTTTTTAACAATATAAAACTAATGAATTATGACCATATGAAATTAATTTGTTGTTTTTTACAGATTTCCAAGTTTTTTCCAATTTTTTTAAAAACGCGTTATTTTTACATAACAAAAAAAAACGAATGAAAAGCCAACTGTACGGCAAAAATTACACAAAACAATTAATTTTAAAGGCGTTTGAGAATAATAATTTTGTATATAAATTAATTCTTTTATTTGCATGTGTTCTACGTTAATATGTTTTAGAAATAATTTATATGTATGTCTTTATATTTTAAATTATTTATGATATAAATGTGAATATATTTTGTTGTTTTTGCATGTGTTCTACATAAATATGTTTTAGAAATAATTTATATATACTTATTATACATAATATATATATATACATATATATATATATAAATATATAATAAACTTAAATTTGTAATATATTTATTAATTTATTGTTACGAATGCATTTCTTTTAACATTATTCACTAATGATTTCTTTTCTTTATGGGTGCAATAGGCCTACAGGGGAACCGAACACCCAAAAAAATCGGTAACGCACCAAATTGTATACCTCAAAGGTGGTGTGGAAATACAATAAAATTAAAAAATATGTAATTAAAATATGATTTCTAACGATTTTTTAAATTTAAAAGAAATTTAATAAAAAGTATTCAAATAAGGGCTCCATTCTTTGCGCCATGTATAACTTCGTTCCCGAATGCGGCCCTGTGTGTATGTTTGTGTATTAGTGTGATTCAACACCACCATTAAAAGTACTTCATTTTTGTATAACTACACCGCTTCCTTATATTTTAGTTCTTTGATAGCAACAGAGAATGGCAATGTATTTTTTTTTTTTTTTTTTTGTCGTACGCTATGCGTGGTGACGTGAAAAAAGACAGAGGCAAGCAAAAACAAATATAGCCAAACACTAGCTGCCCGTATGCGACGTTGTTCGCAGTTTCTATTAAAATAAGCATTTTGAAAGAAAACCATGAATGCATTTTTTTAAATTTATTTTAAATTTATTATAGGTAGTTTGTTCTTATTTGCGCTGATTATCTCTTATATGTATATAAAAATGACTGACGTCCGTGTGTACGCGCATAACTCAATAAGAGGTCGTTCAATTTTTACAATTTTGAGATTGATGGATTCGTATTGCCCCAAGGAAGGACACTATGTAGAAAAAAAATTGCCAGACCCTCTTTTACCGCCCACAAATCAATAAAAATGCTATATTTCTGACGATTTTGGTCGTATTAAACTACAATTTGGTAATTTAGTTTGTATGCCCATTTACCGCCCACAAATTAAAAAAAATTCTATATATCGGAAGATTTTGGGGGTATTATACTTAAATTTGGTAATTAATTTTGTTTGATTGCTGTCGGAAACTGTACTAAAAATAGGTTGCCACACCCCCTTTCACCGCCCACAAATTAATGAAAATTCTATATATCGAATTGGCTGGTATTATTGGTATAGAAAATTTGGTATTAAAAATAAATTTTTATATTATTATACTAATTTATTTTGTTTGCTTGCTGTCGGAAACTGTACTAAAATGTTTTACCACCCACAAATATATGACTATGCTATATTTCAATCGGGTTTGGTCATAATAGACTAAAATTTGGTAATTGTGTTTGTCTTTCAAAACTACACCGTCATCTATTGAAAAAGTAGAAACATCGAATATTAAGTTTGGGCAAAACAACGTTTGCCGGGTCAGCTAGTTTTATTATAAAAGGATCAAAACCAATATTAATTAATTTATAAATAATTCCTTTATGAAATGCTTTATCAAAAGCTTTTTCTATATCTAGAGAAACTGCTACTGTACAAGATTTTTCTCTTAAATTTCTTACAACGTCATCATGTAATTTAAGTAACGCATGCATAGTCGAGTGACCTGGCTTGAAACCAAATTGATGATGAGGAATATAGTTGGGGTAAATATTTAAATCCATCTTAGATTTTATAATTCTTTCAAACACTTTCAAATCTTCCCGATGTCATGATTAAAAATCAATATTTCAATGAATTTTCTAGATTTAATGATTACATTTGCAACCTAAAATGCTCTTTCTTAAATATTACTAGTGTAAACATAAGGAGCGCTTCATCAATTGATAAGTTTGACAAATTTAAATCTTTTTTTGCAAGTATTTCAAAACTGCCTGATGTAATAGCGGTTCAAGAGACGTGGTTCAAAGAAAGTTTGACACAGCTCTACTCTATTCCTGGATATTGCGTCGTTCATTGCTGCAGAAGTGATGGATATGGTGGTACTTCGCTCTACGTGAGCAATAAATTAAAGTTTTCTATGGAAACGTGTAAAAGTGAAAACTTTGTTGACTTGGTATCCGTTAAATTCGATAATTTTCAAGTTGAGGGCGAGTCGTTAAGAATAGTGTCTTTCTATCGTTCTCAAAAATGTTCACTTAGCACATTTCTTACCAGTTTGGAGAGCTTTATGGCATTGAGTACGCGTGGGCCTGTCATTTTAGTTGGGGACTCAAACATTGACTTGTTCCAAAGTTTTCAATTTTCCGTTTTATCTGAACCTTCATCTGAATCATCTGATAATATGATAACAAGGCCTGTAAGTGGAACTTGTATTGATCAAGTATTCAGTAACATTTTCGATAAAATTGTTGTCGACTCTGTTGAGTGCAAGCTTACAGACCACAACATAATCAACTGTAAATTATATAGCGATTTTGTCTCTAATCGATACATTGAAAAAGTAAAAACTCACTTTGATTATGTAAAAGCTAAAAATTACTTGCATTGTAAATTGCCACAAGCCGAGATTTCTGGAAGCTCTTCAGATTTAGCAGAGAAACTTATATCCTGTTTAACCGACAGCATCAGTCATTCAACGATATATAGCAAGTGCAGATCACAGCTAAGATTTGAAATAATGCCGTGGATTAATAAAAATCTGCAAGCTCTTATGATGGTGAAACGGAAATTACTGATGAAAAGACGTTAAAATAAAGATGGTAAATGTGACGGTTTCCTGAAGAGAATTAGTAAAGTAATTAGAACCGCATGCAAAATATCGAGGGACAATTATTATTATGATAATTTGAAAAAGTTCGATGGTGATCCAAAAAAGTGCTGGAATTTTATAAATAGTTGCCTTGGGCGTGCACCTAAAAAACAGTATGACATTCAGTCGTCTGCTGGTATAACAATTTTAGATGATAAGATTAAAGTTGATCTTTTCAATGACTATTTTATACAATCTGTCAATGACTTGAGGCAGCAATTACCACTGATCCATCAAAGGCTTTCATCATATGTCGACAGCAATAATTTCATTTACAAGAATCAGTACGGGTTTAAAGGTTTAAGGTTGTGGTACCGAAGAAGCTGTTGTGAATGTAGTAAATCATATCTGTCATGGCTTAGATCACTGTTTCAAGGGAGTTGCAGGTTTATTTCTTGATTTTTCGAAAGCTTTTGATACTGTTGATCATAATATATTGTTGCAAAAATTTAAATTCTATGGTGTTGTAGGAAAAGAGCTAAGGATGTTTGAAAGTTACTTAAAAAATCGTAAACAGTATGTAGAACTAAACGGCGTAAGAAGTAATAATCTGGAATCTTTTTCTCACAAAATCAGACGGTGTTCAATACCAGGAACCAGCGGAATTTAAGAGTACCGAGGTGTAGATAAGAAACCACAAAGCAATGCATTGAATACTTAGGTATTGTTGAGTTCAACCAACTCCCATCATTTCTAAGAAACCAAAGTAGGATATCACTATCGTAGGATTTAAAATTTATGTTAAAGAGCACTTATTTCAAAATTTTTAATCGCTTCTTTTGTAATTGTAACTGATATTTATAAAATTTTAGAGTAAATATAAAATCAATTAATATGTACATTTAAATAGTGAACTTGCCTCATTAATGCCTTATCGGCGCTGAGGCTTAACATTAAATATGAATTGTTTCTGTACATGTAATGTAAATAAATAAAAAAAATAAAAAAAAAACTCTGGCCTCAGATTCGAATTCATTCTAAGAACACTCTACTTATGTTTCACTTTATTTCCCCTTCCTTAACCTAAACACTTACTTACCTATCACATCTCTTAAAGTTTCGCAACGCAAAGCCTCTTTATGTGCGTTACAAACGGAGTGAAAATGTTGATTTACTCCCCACGCAGTAAGCGTGAGGGTACTATAAGGATTATTACAAGGATTAAGACAAAGATAAGGCCTAGAATAAGGGCAACAATAATAACAAGAAAAAGATTAGGGCAAGAATAACCACAAAAAATTGGACAAAGATTAAAACAAAAATTTTGCAAACAATTTAGACAGAATCGGATTTGGTTACAAGGCTTAGAAGGAAAACTAAAACAACGACTTGTACAAAGATTAAGTGAAAGATTAATAAAAAATAATAACTGGTCATTTCAGCCCTTGAAAGGACTTTGACCTAGCTTCTCATAATCAATTGAAGTGAAAGATTAGGCCAAGTAATATGACAAGGTTTTTGATGGGAATTGAAACAAGCATTGAAGCAAAGATTAAAATAGGGATTAGAACAAGTACAGGGTGGGTCATCTAGTGGTTTCTTTTTAAATCATATGTTATTTTGACATTGACAACTGGTGTCTGCCCGGTCGAAATCTTGATATAAAGTCAGTATCATACCTCCGCGGAAGGAAATGAGTCGCTTTACGCTTGAACCAGGTTGGGAAATATTGGAAACTTATTTCCAAAGTGAGTGAGATGTGTAGCCCAAACAGTGCGTTATTTGAAAAGAAGTTTTGGCTGAAATGAAGCACCCACCGCACCTGCTGTACGCAAGTTTGTGCAAAAAAATTATGAGACTGGTATGCTAGTGGACAACACTCATGGTCCCCGTCGTCGTAAGGTGCACACAGAGGAGAATATCACTGCTGTTGCTGAGAGTGCGAGACTCAATTCACGAACATCAACGCGTCATCGATCTCAATAGCTATACATTCCACGCTCCATACTTCAGAGGAGTATTCTGCACAAAGATCTCGAATTATTCTCTTATAAGGTCCAATTGACCCAGCAATTGAAGGCGTGACCATCCGCTTCGTTATCGCTTCGCAGTTTAGGCCATAGAGCGGTTTGAATTGGACAACGATTTTAGACGAAAAATCATCTTTTCTGACGAGGCCCATTTTCATCTCGCCGGCTACGTTAACAAACGAAATTTAAGCATCTAGGGCTCGGAAAACCCGCACGTTATTGTCGAGAAGCCGATGTATCCACAGAGATTGATAGTTAGATGGGAACTGTGGAGTGGTGGTATCATTGGACCATTTTTCTTCGAAAATGAGACAAGGAACAACATTTCAATCAATGGTGGGCGTTACAGAGCCATTTTAATCGCCTTTTTTTTACTGAAATTGGAGACATGAATTTGGATGACCTCTGCTTCATGCAGAATGGCGCACCATGCCACACCGCCCATGCTACAATCGATCTTTTGCGCACCAAATTCCCAAAGCGTGTTATCAGCTGTCTTGGTAATGTCAATTGGCCGCCTCGGAGCTGCGATTTGACCCTTTTGGAATTTTTCTTGTGGCGAACCGTGAAGGACCGATGGTATGCCAACAATCCGGAAACGATTCAAGCACTTATGGCCTATATCATTCAAGCAATCCGTGAGCTGCAGCCCAAAACCATCAACAACAAGGAAAATTGAAGTGACAGAATGCGCTACTGCGAACCCAGCCGAGGCAGCCACTTGAACGACGTTGTGTTCCATAATACATGTAAAAAATTAAATTTTGTTCATTTTATTGCATTTTTATTTGATAATCCAAAATTTAATTTGGTCCACCCTGTATTCGATATATGTACATTAGACCGTATCACCTCCTATGCAAAAAAAAAAAGTGCACCGTATACCAGCGAATAAGACAATTACGAAAAAAATAACTTTTTTTTTTGACCGAACGTAGGGGTCGCGCATTGACATATTTCTTCATATCTCTGTTGTGTACAGACGGATTTCAAAGTGTGGTATATCAATTTTTTTGTCTCAAGGAGACCAATATGACCTCTATAGAGGTCATTGACATCAGGTGTATCGTTCTAGTACTTACCCTCCAGATCTCAGTTCCTGCCATCTTAATGTGCCACCCTAATATCAAAAAAATAAAGCCCTTCAAATATCATTAATCTTTTGCTTAGAAAGTATATCGATATTTCCAGCAGAACTATTTTTAAAAAAATGTTTGAAAATTTTTTGCCGAATGTAGGGCTCTCTTTTTTCATTTTCATCATATCTTCGGTATTAAAAGTCTGATCGTTTCTGTCTGAAAGAGACCAATTATTTTTTTTCCACAATAAAAAAAAATATTCTTACAAGTTCTTGGAAAGCCTTAAATTGATTTTGAGGAATTTTAAAGCTCGTAAAAGAATAAAAAATCTTTAACGCCGACTGTAAACACCAGAGATATGAAGAAATATGTCAATGCACTACCCCTACGTTCGGTGTCATATGTCATAATGTGTCATATTCGCTGGTATACGGCGCACTTTTTTTTTGCATAGGAGGTGGTACGGTCTAATCTGATATATTAATACGCAAACATCGAATGTTGTCGTACACTTTTTCAATATTTATTTTAGAATAAGAACAATGAAACGAAAGGTACTGTACCATAGATGTGCCGAATTATGTTAGATTTTAAATATATGACCTTTGATCCGAAATATTAACGTTGTAAGTTTATATTAATTTTAGTTAGGGATCTCAGAACTGGGAAAAGGTAGAATGAAGAAAGAGGTATCGGATGAAAGGTCTGGCTGCACAATATGATTGAATATTAGATTGGTGACCTTTGACCTCAAATATGAGCGGAAAAGGAGCATTTATTAAATAAAAGCTAAATTATAAGATATGGGAAAACATGATATAAGAGAGAAATTTAGACATTCATAAGATGTGCAAAAAAAATTTAATATTTTTCACCATCGTTTACGGTTACCCTACAATAAGCACTTTTTCATGTAACAAGTGTCAATATATATTGTGATGGTAAAATTGCTTACAAATAGTAAATTTTGAAAAATTTCCGTTATTTTGACATCAAAATTATTGTGATATCTCGAAAACTATAGATGTTTTCAGTGCAACGTTTTTTGTATAAAAAATTCGTTGGTTAAGAAAAATAACGGTATACGAAAACTTTTTTGCTAATATTTTCCACGAATAGTATGTTAAAAAAATTTCCCGTTACTATGACATCAAAAGTATTGCGATATTTCAAAACCTGTAGATTTTTTCCATGCAATGCATTTCTTAAAGCAATGTCATTGCCTCAGAGTGAGAAAAAAAACAATTGATATATCAAATTTTGATTTTGCATGTAAATATCTCAGCCATTTTTCAATCGATTTTCCTTTAATTTTCTTTGTCTAAAAGTTTAATTAAATGACTTTGGAGAAATAAGAAAATATTTACCGTTCTCTCACCAATTCAATTTCTCATGTTGTTTTCAAAAAAACTCTAAAATATTCAATTTTTGCTCAAAAATTAGACCAGACATTCCTTTTTTGTAATTTTATTTTTTTTTTCTATTTTCTTCTCTCACACTCTTATATCATTTATTTGCAAAAATTGCTTCATTTTGACACATAATTTAATTAAGTGTTTCTATCATCGAAAATCATGAGCTACCCCCTATGATTTTTTTAATGAAAATTACATTTTTCATTTTTCATTTTTAAAAGCTTAAAAAATAATTGCTATGAAAAATTTTTTCAAATATTTCAAACCACTCCAAAGTTATATACACAAATCTATGTTTTAAGCCATTTCCTTGTCTGCTTTATATATCTATCTATATCTATATCTATACTATTATATAAAATGAAAGTGAACATTTTTTGTGTCCGCAAAACTCCAAAAGTACTGGTCAGATTTTTTTGAAATAAGTTTTAAAATATCACATTTGAGCTACAAAAGGTTCATTGGTTATTTTCTTTTCGAAATTTCAATAATAAGTATCTTTAATTAAAGTGTTAAGTTTTTTAAAAAATCATCCACACTGCCATGCATTGCTTGATCGTTAGCTTTTCATGCGTTTGCGCTGCGAGAGCCTCAATAAACTGCATGTTGCTCTCTACTATACTCTTTTTGTTCTCAGCAAGCACAAAACAACAAAATAAACAAACAAATACATATTATACATACATACATACTTTGCTGCGCTTAAAGCTAATTGGATCAAAGTACATTCTAATATGTTCAAAGTAGTTTTGATGTGGAGAATTCATCTAACACAGTTTTGTTAAAAGGGGATTCACTGACCACCTTTAGCATGTTGAGGATTTTTTTGATGAGAATGAGATTCAATCCGACTTGATGTATGTATGTATGTATGTATGTACGAATGTTTATTTGTTTCGCTGCATGCAACTTTTCTACACATGTTTTGACGGTGGTTTTCCTCTAATTTATAAATGAAAAAAAGGAACAAAGGGCTGACTTTTTACTTTATAGAATTGACATTGTGTGATTCAATAAGTTTTTTTATAAATAAACAAGAGAACTGGGACGGGCATAGGAAAAGGGGTTATGGCTTGGACCACACAAGTAAAATTTTCGATATTGAATAGCTTTGGAACTAAACGTCGCATGACAATAAAACTCAGTATGAAGTTACTAATTGCCAAAGTCTTTCTACTGGTGGGTGGCCCAATTCTCTATACAGAATAGCTATGGAAGCTAAAATCACAGGACATTGAAACTCATCATGTAATTGTCACCTGGGAGTGATGTTCTGCTACTGGGAAACTGTAACAGGCAGTGGAACATGAGCGTGGTGTCAGACTTAGGGACTAATAAAAGTTTTGAATGTACTTATTATTTCCAATATACTTGCCGGGTGCAGCAACGCGCGCCGGGTATCGCTAGTTATATATATTATTGTTTTATCTTATATATTAATAGGCAAAATTCGAATGTTGTAGTACACATTTTTAATATTTGTAATAGAAATGATATATAAAAATGATATGATGATGATAGATATGAAAATGGATATGAAATTAATATCATTCGAAAGGTATTGTGCCACAAATGTGCCGAAAAATAAAAATAACAAACAAATTAAATATATTATGTGATAATTGTATTTCAAAATAAAAGTATGCATTCTCATACCCTTGGCTGTAGTTTGAATCTCTCTCTCTCTCTCTTTCTCTCTCTTTGCTTATAGCATTCCACATTATTTTGCCAAATAAAAATTGGAGTTGTGTGGCATTGTTGGTATCAGTGCTTATTCTTAATTCCTCTCTCTTCGATAGCCTCATGACAATAATAGACAAAATATTCATGCAGTCATGAGACCATGGAGTGAGCCACTACATGATTCAAAATGCATCAATCATCCAATGGAGTAGCATAGAATTATTACTTGAAGTGTATTGCGGCACGATTAATACGGAAAACAAAAATTCAGATTTTTTTACTTGGTCTTACGACAAACAAAAAAAAACAAAAAAAAAACAAAAATTTGACGTCTACTGGTAGCGTAAAAATGCAATGTTGTTGCATGGAGTTTTTAGCCTTCATTTAAACCTGTAGAAGCTGAGGTAGGATAGGATTTGTTTGAGCATTAGGGCAATAAATAGCAAGGGATGAGTCCAAGGATTTGGACAAAGATTGGGACCAAAAATACGATTATAGATAAGATAACGAGTATGACAAAAATTTTGACACAGATTAAGTAGAGAATTGGACAATAATTAGAACAAGAATTTTAAATATGGCTTCGACAAGGACTAAGACAACGGTAAGGGCAAAGATAGAGACATACCTAAAACAATATTTGGGAAAAGTATAAGGACAAGAAAGGAATAGAACAAGGATTTGAGCACACTAATAAAACTTAGGACACAGATTTAGAAGGGAAATGGATTAGGAAAAGATTTTAATAGGAATAAGGCCAGAAATTTTGACATGGACTAAAACGAAAGTTGGCTTAGGAGGAAGGACAATTTTTAGAACAAATATAAGAATAAGGATAAAAATGAAGACAAGTTTGGGAACAAATGGCATGGCTTTGTCACGTAAATATTTACGGATGTATCCACGATACAGCCAACTTATTTTTTACATTTCCAAGCGTTTTTCAGTAAAATTAAAAAGAACACAAGAAAAAATCGATTTTTATGTGGTCGAATTTCGACCAAAGGTAATACTAGTGTACATTAAGCCGTCTCGCCTTTAAGGGGAAAAAAGGGAGGGAAGTTATCATGTCATTTTTATGTTTTTAAACATTTTTTGTACAAAAACACTTGTTTTGCAAAACTTAATTTTGATAATTTCACTCTACGGAGAATGGCAACTAAATGAACACGCATACAGCTTACAATAGGATAAATATGTAGCTGTTAGTTGGCACAACTCATCAGGCTACATAATGCAAAAAACCCCAGGTCAAAAAATTAAAATAGCGGGACTTACAGGCCTATAAGTACAATGTTATCTTTATGCAACATAGGGCATGAGAGGGTTAAAAAATTTTAAATTTCAGAAACTTTTTTTCTCAATCACTTTTTATCATAACTCGAGGTATGCATATTTTTTGGCATTTCTTCAATTTAATATTTATTTTCTGCCTCCCTGGCTTCCTATGTTTTTTTGTTCCTATTTTAGTTGTTATGTTTTCACCATGGCGCCATAAATTACGCAGTACAATGAAAAATATAGAAATAATGAAAAATAATGTTTGCGGTGTTGCTGTGGTGCTGCAAGTTTAAGTCGAGCGCTTATTTTTTTAAACACTCTCATAGATCAAAAAACAAGCAACACAACAGCAACCAACGCGTTAATAAAGCATCACAAGAACACGGAGTAAAACACACACACAGGCACACAGACTCACAGGCAGCACGCAAGAGCAAAAATAACGCGGGCTTTTGCAGAGCAGCCACTCAAGTGTTGCCTGTTTTATGCTTTTCACTTCATGACGTGCTCAGCCGTTTTTTCGGAGGTTGCCTCATTAAGAGGTGCTTCATATTTTTTTTTATATTTTTTTATTTTGCTTTTAAGTAGGTAGGTACTTTTGTGTGTTGTGTGATCATGTGTAGGTGGTATTTATTTTGTGAATATTATGATATTCGAAAGCAAATATTTTCATTTCTTTCAGATTATTATAAAACCTATGCAGAGCTTTTTAAGTGGCATCCATTAAAAAGATGAGAGAACACGCTGAAAGGACTTTGCCATAAATTGGAAAGTCTTAATAAAATCTTTGGAATCATTATTATTCCATTCACAAGCAATCAAAACTAACAAAACTAATACAAATCGAAAGCACTCAAAATCGAACGTTATGTAGAGCTTTTTAAAGCTGAAGCAGATTCCTCTCAATGGTAGTTAGTTTTGTGTCTGCAGCCACCACATCCTTTATGCTCCTACTCACACACACACACACCCACACACATTTATAGAGATTGAGATAAAATTTCCATTTTTCAAACATAAATTTTACTGCTATTTCAATATCATTTCGGTTCAATCATGCAGTTTTTTGCTTTGTGAATGCAATGAATAGAAGGCAGACGGAAACGGAAATGGGGTAAAACGGAGGGAAAGAAATAGTAATAAAACGCTGTGGAGTGCTTAAGAAAATATGAATTTTGAGTATTTGAATATTAAAAGGATTCAATAACTTTTTGATTAGAAATGAAGTTAGACACAATCGTTGGAGGGAGATCGGGCGCGTTCTATACATAGGATTGAAAGTGACAGCAGCAACTGTGAACATGGTAGTAAGAGTGCCTGAGACAATAAGCGACATGATGAAAAACTGAAATTAAGATATGAAATAGCTGTTTGCATACTTTCAGCAAAAAGTGCAAAAAATAGTAGCTTTACGTGACCGCAAGTATTAAGCTGATTAGTTTTTATTCAAACAGAGCATATTTAAATGCAAAATTTAAAAAAAAAAAATATTCTCCTTGCCCACCGGACACTTCAAACAAACAAACAAACAAACAAACAGTCAACTATAGCCCACACAACACTAAATCTGAGTTCACTGCCCGTGGGGGACTGCTACGTGTCGGGCATAGTTTTGTTGCAACTACACAAAACACTCCAATCGTACTTACCTCAAGGGACACAATTGTTGCCACTTTGTTTGTATTTTTGCTTTCTTTCATCTGTTTTTTTGCCGCTGCTTTCAACTTCGCCAACCATGTCCTGCAGCTTAGGTTAAGCGTAAAAAAGTTAAATAACCAACCAGAACGACGCAAAACTATGCACTTCTATTTAAATAAAATATAAATAAAAAGCTCACATTTATTAGTGTTAAAGTCAAAAAGTTTAAAGCTACCACAAACAAGTTAGTTTCCCCGAGCACAAGCAATCGCCCTGCGCTGTCAAGTCGTCGTAAGCTATGGCTATTTTCAGCTGGCATAAAAAACAACAACTTTCTATGCTTGTTCCACACAAATGTTACACAAACGTTATTCATTTTTGTCTTGTGGTTTTACCTTTATTCAGCAGAATTTATTAAAATATTTGCATAATTTTTGGAGTTTAAACGAACGCTTTGGACAGCGTTTGGGGGCGAATTATTTTTATTTTAATTAGTGAGCATTTTATTCATGATCCCATTGTTTTAACTTTCAAAATGTTAATTAATTTACTTGAATGCAAAATGAACTGAACAACGAAAACAGTTTGACGTGCCTTTGACTTAAACTATGTTCTTCTTAATATAATTTGAAGACTTAACCTATAAGGCTGCAGTTGGCTGTGTCCTGAACCCATTGCCATTTTGATGCTTTGACGTATCTGTTTTCTTATCCCTTATTCGTATCCGTATCCTTTACGCTGTCTTTAAACCTTACCTCATCCTGGTCCTTATTCTTATATTTTTCCTACTCTTTGCAGTCTCTTTGCCCTAAACTTTGTCTTAAGCATCATTCAAATTACTGTCTACATCCTGGTCCTAATCCTGGTTTGAATCTTTGTCCTAATCGATATTCAAATCCTTGTTATAATACTTGTCCTTTTTACATGACGAAGTTACGCTTTACCGCGCAGGTTTCCAAAAAAGTTGAAAAATTCATTTTTTCAAAATTCATTGGCGTTGCAATGAATTGTTACTTGCTGAGTATAAAAGCTATGACTAAAAAAATGGTACATGTGGCGTCCGTGGCGTAGTTGGTTAAAGTGCGTGGCCGCTATGTCAACGAACCTGGAGACCCAGGTTCGAACCCCAGCAGCGACAGAAAATAATTTGAATTAAAATTATTTTTCTGTACGGCCGCTACCTCTCTGCAGACAATGGCAAACCTCACAGAGTAGTAAAAATGCCATGTAAAGCTTCTTGAGAATAAAAACATTTCGTTCATCACCGTTCGGAGTCGACGTTAAGCCTGTAGGTCCTTTTCTCGGTCAATTGTGTACAAACTTAATAACACGCACAACACAATTCATCATAAGAAGCTAGGTCAAAGTCCTTTCAAGAGCTGAAATGACCAGTTATTAATTTTTTTTTAAAAAATGGTACGAACATAAAGGTTAATTTCTTGAATTCATCATAAAAGTAAAAAAAAAATAAATTCAAAACGTCATCGGGACGAGGTGGGAGTTGCTTAAGCAACACAACTGAAAATTTGTTAGTTGGAATTATTACTCGCTGAGTATTTATGCAAGGATTAAAAATATGCTACAACAATAAAGGCCTGTCCTAAGCCCTCACAACAAAATTAGACAAAAAATTTCCGACGTCATGGGGACACAGAAAGAACCGCTCAAAGATCGACAATGCAACATTCATTCAGCGGCGTTGCATTGAATTTTTACTTGGTGCGTATATAAGCTACGATAAATTTTTAAAAAGGAAAATGAAGGATTTATATTTGACCTTACGACAAAAATGAAAAAAAAATTCTGACATCATCAGGTCGTGAATATAGCAGACTATGTAACAGAAATGTAATATCGTTGCATAGAATTATTACTCACTCAAGAGACTTGCTACGGTAAATTATATTTTACGAAAGCATAGATGTGTTATTAGGCCTTACAACTAAATTACAAACAAATTTCTTTTCGTAATGATTTCAGGGTTGGCAACCCTATAATGCAGTAAAAATGCTATAACCATGAAAAAACGTTGCATGGAAATTTAACTCTGTGACTACTGGCGTAACGGTAAATTTTAAAGAACGAAAATTAAGGTGAGAACTTTGGGCACATGATAAAAATAACACAAAAAATTGACGGCGCCATGAGGCCCCTCAGGGAACCGCCCAATGTGATGCATATGCATCACTTTTGCTGGATTAATTCCATGTAGCTAAGGTTAAGTTAGTTCACCAAGGAAAAGCACAACTAATGGAGAAGCAAAAAAAAAAAAAAGCAAAAGCAACACTAACACCAACACCAACACCAACACCAACACCAACACCAACACCAACACCAACACCAACACCAACACCAACACCAACACCAACACCAACACCAACACCAACACCAACACCAACACCAACACCAACACCAACACCAACACCAACACCAACACCAACACCAACACCAACACCAACACCAACACCAACACCAACACCAACACCAACACCAACACCAACATCAACATCTACATCAACATCAACATCAACATCAACATCAACATCAACATCAACATCAACATCAACATCAACATCAACATCAACATCAACATCAACATCAACATCAACATCAACATCAACATCAACATCAACATCAACATCAACATCAACATCAACATCAACATCAACATCAACATCAACATCAACATCAACATCAACTTCAACATCAACATCAACATCAACATCAACATCAACATCAACATCAACATCAACATCAACATCAACATCAACATCAACATCAACATCAACATCAACATCAACATCAACATCAACTTCAACATCAACATCAACATCAACATCAACATCAACATCAACATCAACATCAACATCAACATCAACATCAACACCAACACCAACACCAACACCAACACCAACACCAACACCAACACCAACACCAACACCAACACCAACACCAACACCAACATCAACATCTACATCAACATCAACATCAACATCAACATCAACATCAACATCAACATCAACATCAACATCAACATCAACATCAACATCAACATCAACATCAACATCAACATCAACATCAACATCAACATCAACATCAACATCAACATCAACATCAACATCAACATCAACATCAACATCAACATCAACATCAACATCAACATCAACATCAACATCAACATCAACATCAACATCAACATCAACTTCAACATCAACATCAACATCAACATCAACATCAACATCAACAACAACAACAAGAAACACCGTCACGTCAAAACCAACGGGTGTATTCACGACACAGTCACACCATTTTTTTTTTTTTTTGTTAGTTAAAAAAATAAACACAAGAATATTAATTTTCGGCACACGGAAATTAACTTTTTTTGAATCAATCACCGGACGAAAATACCTTTTAGAAAAGAACCTTTTTGCCATCGGAAATGAGTAAAAAAATTAACCATAGGAAAGTTAACACTGTTAGAAAACTTTATATGATGTTTGTATGAAGGTTAACATTTTAATTTACTATTATAAAAATATCAACAAAGGTTTTGATTCCTCCTTTTTTAACTCATTTTAGAATATAAAAAGTAATATTTATGATTAATTTCACAGTGTGACGACTAAAAAAGCACAAACAAACTTTATAGAAATTCTTAAAGAGTGACATGTTGTGAGTCCATCGCACTTGGTCTGACCTCTCAATGTCGTCACAATTTTTTTTAATTCGTTTTTTAAGTTGAAGGGTTCGATTTTTGCTGCGCCGACGTTCATTGAATTTTTACAGCTATTTGCCTTATTGGAAATGAAAAACAAATTCCACTTCTTTTCAGTAGAATTTCACGCAAAATAAGGCTGTATAAAAATAAATACGATAAAATACAAAATGAAGCGTGTAGCGAAGCACATTCTTTAATTTTTCTTTAATTTCATAAAAAAAATTAGTGTTTTTATAAATTTAAATGATATAATGCTGCCTGAATGACATCTTTTTTCACAAAACTTCATTGTACGTAAAAATACCTTTTCATTGAATCCATAACCATCAATATCGGTTGAGAATTGTCAAAATGGCGGCATTTTTAACGTTTTTTTTTTTGTCAGAAAACACTGACTCCCATGTATATTTTGATATCGTACAAAGTGCTGTCATTTTGTCAAATCTTAACCGATTTTGGACATCTTTAGCTCATTGGAAAGAAAATATGATGAGCAACAGACTCTAGAACATTGCAATATAGATCTTTGAAAAATATAAAAGTACTATGGAACGAATAAACATATTTTTATTTCCAACATAATTGTTATATGATTTCGTCACACTGTGTTTTTAAACTCATTTATAAACAAAAATGGTTCGTTTATGGGAAATTTTTTCTACTGATATGATAAAAAAACAAATTTTATTTTTTTAACTCATTTAAGAATACAAAAAAGAAACATTATGATTCATTTCTGAACTCATTTATAAACAAAAATATTTCATTTACGAGGAATTTTTACCTACTAAAATGTTAAAAAAGTTATTCTTTTTTGACTCAAAATAAATTTTTTTTTTAATTTCGCAAAAAAGTACAGTTTTGATTTATGGGAAAAGTTTTCACAAATTTAACCTTCTAAAGCAAGCACTTTTAACCGACAAAATAAAAATCAAAAATTAAAAAAGTATTCTCCCCAAAAACGTTCGTAAAACTCGAACCTTACGCAAAACCTTCACCTTTAGTTGAGAGGACTCTTTTAAATTCAATCTGTTCTTCTTATTCTTCTTCTTCTTAATGTCCTTTAGTCCCTAGCGGGACATAGGGATTCAACTACGCCTACGAGCCATCGTGTTCTGTTTCTGGCAGTCGCTTTGAGCTCCTTCCAATTCTTGCCAAGTGTACTAGCTTCGCGTTCCTAAGTCCTTCTCCATGTTTCTCGTGGTCTGCCGGGTGCTCTGCCCCTCGCATTCCATTGCCTTCTTAGCTATTGTTGTCTTTGCGGAGAGTGTGGCCTATCCACTTCCACTTTTGTCTTCTAACCATGATGTTTAAGGGCTCCATATTTGCTTTGCGGAGCAGTTCTTCATTAGTTATTGTGTTAGGCCAAAAAATTCTGAGAACAATTCGAAGACAACGATTTACGAAGACTTACAATCGCTTGGTGATTACTTGGGTTATTTTCCAAGTACAGCAGCCGCACAGAAGCACAGATAGAACATTCGATTAAAACAGTCGAACTTTTAGGCTGGTGCTCAGGATGTTGTTTCGCCAAATATCGTTTAACATACCAAAAGCCGCTCTAGCTTTCCTAATTCGGCACTCAATGTCCTCCTCAGTTCCGCCTCCAGCAGCAACTTCCCAGGTATGTAAAACTATCGACTAACTCAATGGGATGACCAGATATTTCTACTGGACCGCTGTTATTTTCTGCCAGGCTTAAAACTTTGCTTTTTCTGAAGTTAATTTTAAGGCCGGCAGACATCGCCTCTACATTTAAATTGTCCGCCATACGTGTAAGATCGGTTAGCCGGTTAGCAAGGAGGCAGATGTCATCAGCATAGTCGATGTGTTGCAAAAAGCTCGTCATTGTCCACCTCAGACCGCTGTTTGGTATTTGGTGTAAAGCAGCATTTAAAACGTTTCCATAAATTCAATCTGTTACACAATGTTTTTTTTTAAGTAAATTTTTTTTATATGTCTATTTATTTTTTACATAGACTTTAAATATTAAAATAAAAAAAAAATAAAACAAAATAAACTCCTTTTAGGGACATACGATCCAAACAGATTCAAATAGTGCATGAAGCTAACAAAGAATGATCTAAAAATTATCACAGGACTGCTAACAGGTCACTATAGGTTAATATATCACCTTAAAAAACTGGGATATCTTTACGATGACACATGTAGGTTTTGCATCAAAGACGAAGAATCTACGATGGACTTTGGACAGTGTCCCGCTGTCTGGGTTATCACATAATACCAGATAACTCATTAAAGTTTAGAGATGTAGGCCATATACTAACATTTAACTAAGAGATTGAATTAAAAAAGGTTCTTTAGGTCCATGAAGGGGCACAATAGAAGTCAAGGTCGCAGTGCAAATCCCAACAATTATAATAATAATAATTTGTGGATTTCATACTTTCATTTCTTTATAAATTTGACTTAATTCCCTACTAGTCAATTGATGGCACTAAATTGAAAAATATTAGGTATTCAATCAAATAAAGTGTTTCCCCAATGTCTTAAATTTCAATGACACAAGAGTCAACTCAAATCTTGTTTGTTTGGTTGCTCTTCTATTCTTGTAATTCGTTTGTGTTTTTGATAGCTTAAGACCAATTCCCCTCCCCCCCCCCCCACCCCTCCCTTCAGGCAGTGTCAGTTGTGTTAACAACTTTGCTTTATTCATTTCTACCACCTGCGGCAATGAAATTGGCTGCTCCCTTGGTTTATTGCTACCTGTGCGCGAGATTTTCACCATTTGTGATATTGTTTTAGCTGTTGTCAAGCCATTGTTATTGTTTTGGCATTTTATTAAGCAGTGGCATTGGCAGACAAAAGCTTCCCGCAAGGATATATAATATTCCTGCTTTATTCTTGGGTGTAGGTATGTCTATGAATGCACGACTAGAAGCGAATTGAATTAATTTGTAGATGAAATAGAAAATTTGTTGTTACCCGGTGCTACTTTATGGTCGCCGTGGCGTCGTAAAATTTAATTGCTTTGCTTTGCCAGCTGAAATAAGTTTGAAATGGTAGCATGCAGATTTTATGATTTCAGCGGAATGCCCAGCTAACTGTTGTTGGCACACTTAAAAAGGCCTTAATTTTAAACTCTTGACAGCGTTGTAAATTAAGAGCTCAAAGTGTGCAAGGAGCAAGACTCAAAGTTTATTGAATCGAAAGCTGACTGGCGGTGGCCTGCTGACTGTTGTGGGTTTTTTTTTTTTTTTTGTAAATTTTGTTAATTTTGTGGCGGTGTTCAGCAGTCTGTGCAATATTAAGCTGCTGGTGGTGGTGATAGTGATGGTGGTCATGGTTTTGGTTGAGATGGTGATGGTGGCTGCTTTTGATTAATGACCGTTATGCGCTTAAGAGGCTTATATTTTTATTTTCTACTCGCTTTTCTTGAGGTTCAAATTTTTAAGCTACAAAAGTTCATGAGAATATTTCGAGAGAGAGAGCGCGAAGAAGCTTTATTGAAACTTTACGTTTCTGCAACAAATTAATTAGTATTTAAAGCTGTGCTTTGATTTTCTTGACAGCTTAATAAAATTCTCTCATTTCCAGAGAAAAGAACAACGAGCTTTTGTCATTAATTTAAGCATATTTCTAAAGGAAGCCATTTGAAGCTGCTGCTGCTGCTTTTAATGAGCTTTGCATTATAAATGGCGCCAGAAGTTTACAACTTCCATGTACAACAACTAATTATTGAAATATAGCGTAGAAATTAAAAATTAATTAAGTGTCGATTGTTGTAGCGCGTAAATCGAAAGTAATGACCAACTATTGTGCCATGTGGCCGTAGCAGCATAAAAGCACAGGTGCTTCTAATGACTCCCTGCCAGTGCAATGGCATTTCTGTTAAAGCTTAAAGCTGTCAGCTTAAAGCAAGCACTGCTCTTGACTTTTTAAGAGCATCAAACATTGATTCAACATGGATAAAAGATGTAAGAATTATTTAGAAAAAAAATGTGTTACATTTCACAAATACACTCAAAAGTTAAATCTGTATCTATTCTGCTTTGATATGTTACTTTGTGTTTTTCTAAGCTATGCATCAAGCATGAAGCATCTTCAGCTTGTTTACTTTATTGAACGTGACTACGAAGAGTGCACAATCTGCAACAGTTGCTGCACTTTCGCCTTGTTCATAGAACTCATTTTATGTTTGTTTGTTTGTTTGGTTATTTGACTGCTATAAAAATGTAAAGCTCTGCACAGACTGAGTTGAAATTTTGCACATTTATTACTTGCATTCTCAAAAGCTGAAGCAAACTATGTTATGGAGCTGGAAATGGAGGGAAATTTTGGTGATCTTTAATTTTGGATAAATCGTCTTCAGTCATGACACACACTTCTGATTAAACGGCTTCATGAAAGAGCAACATTGACGTAGTTTAAATATTAAAACACAGCAGTATGAAGAATCTCCAGATCATGCAGAGAAACTTGTGTTAGCTGTGGATTCTAGTCAAACGGCGTCATTGAGACACATGTAACATGCAATAACAATAGAGTTTAGCTACTACAGCTTTTTCGCACATTCTCAGCATACACCCATTCAAAGCCACAACCCAAAAATCTTTGAGATTTTCAACGATATTTGTAATAGTTGTTCAAAATGAGTTTATGTGGGAAAAATTTACCCACCAACACAGTGGTTGGGCTCGAGCACAACACAAGACGTCACGACTAACCATGCAGACACATAATCATGCAATTACACAATTGTTTTTATTTTAATCTATTTTTGAGTTGACCTTTTGACAAGTTAACATCAAAAAAGCTGCAATTGTTAACTAAGTTACTCTTGCGGTTTAATGGAGCAGTTAACATATAATTTGTTCCACTAAATGGTAAATAATTAAATAAAATTAGATTGTGAGGAAGCTTATCAAATGCCTTACTAAAGTCAGTTTAGATGCAGTCGACCTGATTACCAGATTCAATCGAATTTAAGCAAAATGTTGTAAACTCGAGATGATTAGACACAGTGGATCTGCCATTAACAAAACCATGCTGACGAGTCGTTAAAACTTCTCCACAGTGAACCTTAACGCGATCGTAAACCATTCGCTCAAAAAGTTTGGGAATCGATGAAAGCTTAGCGATAGGCCTATAATTGATAACTTCATTCCTGCAACCTTTCTTATAGATTGGACTAATAAATGAATTTTTCCAAAAAAGGGGAAAATAGCCTTCGTTAATAGATTTATTAAATAATAAAGATAGAGGTTGACACAAAATGGAACCCCATTGAGTTATCACTGCGGCAGGAACTCCATCCAGCACTAAAATCCTCATCGATTGACCCAATATACTTTAGTATATCCTCTGATCTAAAGGATATAGGTCCCAAAGAGACCCTGGCTGCGGAATTCATATGTTCAAAATAATCTTCATCAGGATCAAAAGAATCTGAGCAAAATGGCTCTTTAAAAAGATTTGCAAATAAGCCACAAATTTTGGAGTTTTGAAAGATGAAGGGAATCCATCGGATTTCTTCTTTGTGTTTATGAATCCCCAAAACTTTTTTGGATCAGACAATATTCTCAGTTTAATATTGTCTAAATATTCACTATACAACGCAGCTGAGCTATTTTTAAATTCCAGAAACAAACGTTTGTAGGTTTCTAGGTCATTTGAGTCTAAGCTACAGACATATTTCTTCCATGCCTTATTCCTGTTGTTGCGAAGAGTTTTTAAATCCTTTGTGTACCAGGGCTACGAAGAATTTTTCGCATATTTGAGCCTAAATGGAACGGACTGAGAGAACATAGCAAAGAGTTCCATATAAAAAAAATTAATGGAATCATCAAGATTATTTCCATTTATATACTCTAAAAGAACATAAAGTTTGTTATGAAGTAAATGATTCAACCTCAAAAAGTCAGCTTTTTTAAAATTGAATTCATAAACTTTGTCTTCCGAACTCGAATTAACTATACTCTCTCTATCCGATTTATACCAAATGCTCAATGGTGGATGGTATTCATCAACAGTTGACAGAGCATGAAAGGCCCTCTTAACAATGACATTGTTGCTGTCAGTAGTAAAGACCAGGTCAAAAAGTCTTTCCAGACTATTATAAATACAACAACTAATGTTGTAAGTCAGAACATATATTGTCAACAAATATATGTTCTTGGCGGGTCTTTGAATTTGATGCACAATAAAATGTATCATCGTCAGAAGAATGCCATTTTAAGTTAGGCAGATTAAAATCTCCCAATAATAAAATGTCGTCATTAACGTCAAGTATATTTACAACGTAGTCAACGCAATCTGCAAGGCTTGCGAAGACCTCTGCACTACTCGTCGGAGGAACATACGCATTTATCACGTATTCATTGGAGTTACAATGTTTAACTTTAACGCATATTAGTTCTATGTTAGATGAGCAGGGAATATCAACAAGGGAACTCACAAAGCAGTTCCGTACAGCTAAAAGGACACCACCACCGACAGAAGAACTATTGTTAGTGCATCTGTCCCTTCTAAATACTTGAAAACTATTGTCAAACAATTCTAAGTCAGTAATGCTTCCATTCAGCCACGTTTCTGTTAACGCAATAATATCCTCAGAGCAATTCTGCGACGACAGGAATATGTTTTGCGTCTTTGAACGCAATCCCCTTACATTTTGGTAGTAAAGGGATAGCCTATTTAGTTTTTTTGGGTCTGACGGGCGGCTGCAGTCGTCCTACGAGACTTATTTTTAGGCTTGAATTCACTAACGAGAATATTATCGGCCCACATTCTAGAGTTTAGTACAGTTGCAAAGTCTTCAGCTGCAACTGTAAGAATAAAAGATGCGTGGGAAGGCTTATTACCTATTTTCTTACATGAGCAGAATGCATTTGAAGCAACTAAATTGTTTTGTTTAACAAACGTCACAATATTTTCAGATGATGAGTCAGGCTGTAGACGTGAAACAAAAATGTTTTTAGTCCTCGACACTGCCTTTAAAGTCAATTGACTTTTAGTCGCAGTTGAAATTGCATTGGAGCTACTACACAATGGAGAAATAGTAGGAGGTGTAGAAGAAGTTATTGAAAAATTAATTTCTGGTTGCTGAGGTGTTAGAAGCGTTGCTGAGGGGTGCTTTGCCTTGGGAGACCTAGAGGACGCATTACGGCGTTTATTATTATTCTTTTTGGTTTTCTTGTTTTTCCTCTGTGCTTTAGAATTAATTGGGTCTTCTCCTAATGAAACCGGCAAAGTTCCAGAAAAAGCAATCTCAGATGAGAGAGGCGTAATATTTTCCGGTGTAGAAGTTTCACTAGTGATACTGTCATTAGGTGCTGGACTAACTTCGCTAAAAAATAACAAAATTTTTCTAAAATCATTATTCAGCAAGTTAAGACTTTCTCCAAAAGTTTTAATTTTTAAAAATATCTCATCAGGAGAAAGGGCTCTGCACGAAGGACAGTACCAGCGAAGCCCAGAACGGACAGACAATAAACTGTCAGCACACGACCTTGATATGCCAACACAAGAAGCATGGAACATTTGCTCACAAGGACCAGAACAACTGAACATCGGGTACAGTATATTTTGGCTCTTACACTGCTCGTTTAAAGAACAAGCAGCAATATTGTCAACAGAAAAATAATCCATTGAAAATAAAATAAATGAAAATTTAAAATTCTGAGCAAATGTTTTAAATTCAAAAAGTGCTTCTCAGTTTGACTCAGAATGTGCTTCTCAGTTTTACTCAAAAGAGTGCAGTGAACGAATACAGTTACAAGTAACAACAACAATTGAAAACGTTCACTACGCTTAAGAAGAACAACACTACACAAAGAGGAATTAAAAAATAAAAAAAAGGCAGACTAGCAAGCACTACTTTGTTGTTGTTTTTTTTTTTTTTTAACCAGTATTACAACAAGTACTAAATTAACACATATTAAACAAATAAATTTAAACTTATTTAAAAAAAGCCTTTTTCCAAAATGCATCAGTGTTGAAAATTAATTCTTACTATGTGAACTTAGGTGTCAAGAAAAAAATTATGGTACAACAGTCATGCTGTGTACACACAGAGAGCTTAGTTTAAGTTCAACCAAAGCTCTTCACACACAAAGGCAGAATTGAGTTTAATGTGACATTTCTTTGTGTACATCTTTGCTCTCATATTTTTGCACCTACACCACAGTGACATCAACTCCACTTGAGGACAGGGGCGGTTCCAGGAATATATTTCGGGGGGGGTTTCAAAAATATTTATGTACGTTATATATATGTATATAGGGTAGTTAAATTTTAAAGGCCTATGTTGATTTTGAATAAAACACAAATTATTAAGGAAATTATTGTCGTTTCTTTTTATTATGATAATATTGGTATGGTTCAATTATGCATGGAACAAAATATCGGCTAAATGGCCGCCGCGACCTCGGCGGCACACCTCCATCCGATGGTCCAAATTTTCGATGACGTCGAAGCATAAGTGAGGTGCTATGCCGTTAATGTGCCGAATTGGCGGGGTGCAATAAGGCCAACGGCAATAAGGCCGAATTGGCTTTATTTCCTTTTCAAAGAGAAATAAGGCCGAAATTGTGAATTTGGTTTTATTTCCATTTGAAAAGGAAATAAAGCCTAAAAAAAATTTAGCAAAATGGTAATAAGGCCGAAAAATAATTTTTGCAAACTAAGGATTATTTTTTATAATTATTTTTAATAAAAAGTACGCACCCTGTAGTCTGATGTTTGAAAAGTTACTGGACTCAGCGTAGGTACTCAATTTGCAAGAAAACAGTTGCCATTGTCAACCTCAATGTGCTTGTTTTCGTATCAACGCGAAAAATTTATTAGTAGTAGTTCAATAGTGAAGGCGAAGAAGTTTTAATATTATAAGGAATGAGCGCCGCAGGCAAAAAATTTTTATTAAAAATCGCGGCGATTTATTATAAACCTGCGGCGCTCATTCTTTATAATATTAAAGCTTCATTGAAAATTTTAGTAAAAATCGCGCATTTTATAAAATAATTTTCATTCATAACTTTTACGTTTATATTTTACATTTTTTTCTCGACCACTTACAAAAAGATGTACACTTGGGTCTCTTTTTATGCGGTATATGCCTTCCTCGGAAACCCGCATAAAAAAAAACCGCATAAAAAAATACACTACTTCCATACAAAAACTTGGGATGCGTTCCAACATCTTCAAAAACCGCATAAATTCAAATAATCCTTGTTTAAAAGAGGCCAAAATCGCATAAAAAAACCAACGAGCTAAAATTAAACAAAACAGAACAATTTATTTTTTGATTTCAATACATATTAATAATCTTTTAATAAAATCTTGTCCATATTTTAGGAAAAAAAAATTCACGAATTTTCAAATGTTTTCTGATGCAAATTAACTATCATCGGAATCACTACTAACATGTGTTCTTTTGCGTCTTTCAGTTACTGGGGAAGTGCTGTCATCGCTTATAGATCGTGCTACATCCACGTCAGCAGAATTGTCAATTCTTTTAAAAAATGAAGTGATTGTTTTTTGAGTTGCTGCAGTTTTTAATTGTTTCTGCTGCTCTCGATAACCTGCCACAATGCGATTTAAATCTTGATTTATTTTTAAAGCCTTTTCAGTGTCTGGCTCGTATAGCATAATTTTTTCCTGCAATGTATCGCACGTTTGAGGAATTTCTGCAGAATTTTAGAAACCGCATAAATTCAAATCCGCATTAAAAAAAACCGCATAAAAAGAGACCCAAGTGTATGTTCTTTAGCATTTTAACGATCATATTTTTCGCTTTAAACGGATATATATTATTATTAAAATAAGATATCCTAGTCTTCTCAATAAAAAAATATGTAAATTTTTCAGACTTTCACGATTTTTATCTCCTAAACCATTTGAGACCTCCCTATTTTTTTTTGCAGCATTAGATTTAGAAGTTCCATACACATTTAAAAAAAAAAAAAAAAAAAAAAAAGCGTGTACCTAGAGTGCAATTATTCCAAAATATGTACATTTTTCAAACTTTCACGATTTTTATCTCCTAAACCATTTGAGACCGACCTTTTTTGCAGCATGTGCATTAGGAGCTCCAAATGCACATTTAGAAAAAAAAGAAAAAAGGAGCATGGGCCCTAAATTACAATTATTCCAATACTTTATATCTTTAATTTTTCATTAAATAAAACTAAAAAACTTATTTGATGGCGTTTTAATATTGGTTCCTTTTTAAGGGAAATAAGGCCAAATTGGCTTAATTTCTTTTTCAAATTGAAATAAGGCCAAATTCGGCCTTATTGCCGTTGGCCTTATTGCACCCCGCCGCCGAATTATCTCATCCTTTAGCTTTTGAATTGTTGCTGGCTTATCGACGTACACCTTTTCTTTCAAATAACCCCAAAGAAAGAAGTTCAACGGTGTCAAATCACATGATTGGTGGCCAAATTCCATCGCCACCACGTGAGATAGCACGGCCATTGAATTTGTCGCGCAAAAGAGCCATTGTTTCGTTAGCTGTGTGGCAAGTGGCACCGTTCTGTTGAAACCACATATCGTCCACATCCATATCTTTCAATTCGGGTCATAAAAAGTTCGTTATCATCTCACGCTACCGAACACCATTCACAGTAACTGCCTGACCAGCCTCATTTTGGAAAAAAATACGGCCCGATGATGCCGCCAGCCCATAAACCACACCAAACAGTCACTCTTTGTGGGCGCATTGGTTTTTCGACAATCACTCTTGGATTATCATTCGCCCAATTGCGGTAATTCTGCTTATTGACGAATCCACTGAGGTGAAAATGTGCCTCATCACTGAAGATGATTTTCTTCGAAAATTGATCATCCACTGTTGCCATTTCTTGCCACCATTCTGACCGTGTAAATGCAAGTCTTTATGCATAATGTTCATCAACGACGAACGTAAGAGGTGCAATTGTTGGGCACGACGACGAGTTGAGGTGGACGGCTCTTCAGCCACACTATCGAACAGCAGCAATATTTTCTGCAGTACGAGCAGACCTGGTTTGTTCAAATTTTTGCACGATTTTTCCGATTGTACGCACATTTGGACGATTAAATTGACCGAAAAAATCACGAAGTGCTCGATATGCATTTTGATTTGAAAGCTCATTTTCATAATAAGCCTGAATAACTTTAACGGTTCAAATTGAGTTAGTCTGAAATTGAGAAATGTCAAATGAAATGCAGAAAAAAGCTTGACATTTAGGTGTGGTTTATATTCAACATCGGCCCTTAAAATTTAACCACCCTTTATATACATTAGAGCGGGATAATTTTTTTTTCAAAAAATCGTAGGCGTGGAAAGAAACCGTTAGTCTAAAATCTATTTCGAGCCTCTGGTTTTTCAAAAGAATTCAAATATGTGAAAAAATTATTCCACTTATTGGAAAAAACTTTGCTACGAAATAAATAGCCATCCACATTTCACTCCATATTCACTCCATATGATTGTGTGGTGCTCAATTTATTTTTTTGTGTTAAATTCCACAAGCTGACGCTGGGGTGAAGATAATTATAATAATAAAAGTTATTTCTCTGTTTATTTGACTCGAATACAAATCTTAAAGGCCAACATAAAACCAACATCAAAATAAATAAAAACTACAAAAACCGGAATTTTTCTTCATTACTGTATAAAAAGGAATTTTACGTCAAACTACAAAAACCGGAATTTTTCTCCATTACTGTATAAAAAGGAATTTTAAGTCTACACTTCCGATACTATCGAAACTGTGGGTTTTTAAATTAAGACTGTGCGGTGTTTGGATATATTTTATCCAAAAAATGCGGTGTTTTTGTGATTTCAAGTTAAGATTGTATGTGTGACTGCTTACAGCTACAGGCGCAGTATCGCAAAAACAAACAAAAACTGGAACAGAATTCAGTATTTTAGCAATACGTGTAGAAACAGCAACAAACGTTTACAGCATAGGGGTGTGAATATTTAAAGTAAATTATAAAAAACCAATTTTTTTTCTTTTTGGTACTCTTAGCCCACATAATAAACATCAGTACATCACATTTAAATACAGGTTCTTTTAGAATTTCGGGGGGGTTTGAACCCCCAAAACCCCCCCCTGGATCCGCGCCTGCTTGAGGACAAGGCTGCAGCCATCTCTGCATACAAATGTGAGTTCTTTCTTGCGCTGCGAAAATCGGAATTTTTATCAGCCCATAGTGATATGAAAACCTCATCTTCTGCTCTTGCCCACGTTCTTTTCTTCACATTTTTGGTCATATTTGCTAATAGTTAATAGAACAATTTAATAAACAGCTGTTTTCGTTCAATACTCTGAACGTACCTTGTCATCTTAAAAGCTGCAAAGAACGTACCTTTTCATCGAAACATTAGCATAATTTTAGGCATACCTCAAATTGAGTTTTGATAAACTCGGAAAGCAAATTGAGTTTAGGTTGAGTTTCTTTCTACATAGCTATACTGGAAACTCAAGAGTTTATTTTGAGTTAAGTGGCAAAATTGAACATTGTACAGGAAACTCATTCCAAATTTTAAATGGTTGAGCAAAATTATGCCTAGACATTTTTACATTTGTACTTGTTTTGATCAGCCGGATCACTCACCACATCCAGCACCTAAGCTATTTGACTTGATTAAGGGCACCCTTTACTTTGGCAACCCAAAATGTATTGCCTCTCTAAACATTAATTTTAAACAAACGGTTTTTTATTGAATAGATAAAATAAAAATGATACAATTGTTACAATTGTAATTGTAAT
This sequence comes from Pherbina coryleti, assembly GCA_943735915.1. Lineage (NCBI taxonomy): Eukaryota > Metazoa > Arthropoda > Insecta > Diptera > Sciomyzidae > Pherbina > Pherbina coryleti. The sequence goes on from OX030952.1 coordinate 27,780,611, forward strand.
ATTCATAAAATTGTTGTTGTATGTCATGTCAAAATTAGTCCAAGAAAAAAAGGTATGCTACTGGTTGTTATGAAAAATGAATCAACTGAAAATAAAAAGCAAAACGGATATGCGTTAAGAACTGATGCCGTTTTCATCGGTACTACAGGGCTCACCAATAGTGACTTAACAACTTTGAATTAAATTTCTGAACGCACCATTTCACTAATCATCGAACTGTCACTATCAATTTATTCAGTAAACTCAACATTTTCATCATGGTAAAGCACACGAACGAACAACGTCTGCACATTGATGGTGCGCCAAGATGATGAATTTTATGGCAAAATCATCTTCAGTGATGTAGCTCATTTTTGGTTCAATGAGTTCGTCAATAAGCAAAATATTTGAGATTGGTTGAGTGAAAATCCACATGTGATTCATGAATCACCACTTCATCCACAAATAATAACTGTTTGGTGCGGTTTGCATGTCGGCGGCATCATTGAACCTTGTTTTTTCGTCGACGATAACGATCGCAACGTTATCGCTCTATGATTACCGATTATTTTTGGCCCGAATTGGAAAATATCGACTTGGACGACATGTAGTTCCAGCAGGACGGTGCCACAAGCCACACAGCACACGTTACAATCGATTTATTGAAGAGTAAGTTTGATGAGCGTGTTATCTCAAGAAATGGGCCAGTCGATTGGCCACCTCGTTCGTGCGATTTAACGCCTCTAGACTATTTTCTTTGGGGCTACGTCAAGTCATTGGTCTATGCCAACAAGCCGACGACGTTGGAAGAACTCAGAGCCAACATTGAACGCGAAATAGCGGCCGTTTCGGCAAAAATGTGTGGCCAAGTCATAAAAAATTTGGTCCAACGAATCGACCGCTGCTTGCGTGCCCGCGGTTGCCATATAAACGAAGTCGAGTTCCATTCATAAATGTTTTGATTGTACTTCAAGCCAATAATGCATCCAAATATCAAAATTAAAAAAAGGTATTTTTTGGGACTTAAAATAGGTCCAGCTCCGTTATTTTTTTCGAGCTTCCCTGAAGTTTCTTGTACCGAGGGGAATGACTGATATATAATGCTAATCGAAGAATTACAAAGATCTCTATATATATATATTTTTTTGACGTAGAATACGTCATTCTCGGAGGTAAGAAGGGTGGTTGATAGTGATCAGGTGTCGGTATTTATATAATTTTTTGAGCCTTTGGTGGGCCTAAAGTACTGATCGTACAATGTTGATGTTAGCACTTGTTGGTCTACTTGATCCTCAATGCAACAAAAATTCATGTTAGAACTCTCTAACTTATATAAATTTTACACAATTACATGAAATATAAAGCCAACATTTGATGTTTTTGTTTGCTTAAACTTGCTACCTATTTATCGACAGTTTTTTCAGTTTCCGGTTTTATCGACAAAACCATAAAATTTGTATGGGAGCCCCCCTAAGGAATGTTCGGAGGGAATAGGTGTCAAGGGAAAAAATGTTCCTTTTGCAAAAGTAATGCGGGTCGGTCATACATATTAACCCTCTCCGGCACTCTCTTAAAGGTCATATGCTCAGGTGTATGGAATAAATAAACAAAAACCATAATATTTGTAAGGGAGCCCCCTTATGGAGTGGTCGAAAGAAATAGGTGTCAAAGGCAAAAATGTTCCTTTTGCAAAAGTAATGGGGGTCAGTCATACATATTAACCCTGTCCGGCACTCTTTTAAAGGTCATATGCTCAGGTGTATGGAATAAATATTTTGCTTAATACTTAGTTTTTAAAAAAGATGTCATCAAAAGCGAATTGATTAATTCTGCGTCTTGTGTTACGACATAGTCGAAACTATTGTATCTTTTTTTTTTGTTTTATGCAACATATTGATTTACCATTCCAAGGTATCATTAAAATGGTAGTGATTGCTGCTTTTCATTCCTATCACTAATTAACCCTTATAAGCAAATATTTTATACTTTTCAAAAATAAGGATCCTTTGCTGGACAAGGAACCTATACTTGGCAAGGATCCTTAACACTGTGCTGCTCTCACTTTTGTTTATTTCATAAGTGAATAAAAATCTTAAATCTTAAAATTTTATACATTGTCGCTATAGGGGAAAAAACCACTAAAACTTGTTTTTCGAATTCACGTTTCTAACCGTATTATTCTATAACTAGTGGAACTGCACTCTAGGGAAATTCAATGATTTGGGGTTAGGTATTTGGTTTCGATCAAAATTTGATCTATTAAGCACTTCCACCACTTTGGAGTCAATTGAAAAAGTGAATTACTTCATTTATAGCGCAGTTCGTAGTAGCTCTGGAAAAGTACAAAAGGCGTTCAGTAGAGAACAGTTCAATTTGCTTTTGTTTTAAAAATAACGGTCTCTGTTATTGATACTGTTTTTTATATTCTTGTCTTTCCCGAGTAAGACCGGCTATATCAGCAAGAACTAAAAAAGAGTGCTCCTCTCCTTATCTGCATTGAATGCTAGTTTTGAGTATTTGCAAAATATTTTTCCAATTTCGTCAAGTTTAAAAAAGTCTAGATAAAATGAGAGCGTTGAAGGTGAACGAGCAGCAGCAGCAGCAGCTTTTGTGAGTTTAAGCTGATTATGTTATAAAGGCAAAGGCATTACTTTATTACGCTTTGAACTTTCCAAGTTTTTAAGAGCGCCATCCTCCTTATGCCATCATGGCTTTAGTGGATTATCTAGTGGCATTAGTGATAATAACAAGTCAAGCAATAAAAAGAAGCTCGATTTTTTTTTTTAGGTTTTTCTATACTATATTTTCAGTCATAAAGTTAATAGTTCAATTTGGATGGCATAAGATTAGCAAGATAAAATTAAATAACGCTATGAATTTGTAAATATAAATATGCGAAAGTATATTTATATATATAAATAACGAACGTGGCTATAACATGCGTGTGCCATTCGTTGTCAAATTGATGAACCAGGATTTAAAATTTTTTTGATCGGTCGTCACCTCTCTGCAAACAACGGCAAATCTCAGAAAATAAATAATTGTCATGTAAAGATTCTTGAGGATATAAACATTAGGGCGTATCGAAAATCTTAGATAAGGGGTCTCAAAAGTTGCATTGGGTTGTCAAGATCACCCAAAAAAAATTTTAGAGAAAAAAAAAGTATGTCTTCCTGTCCCGAATATTCTGCGAAGGATATTCGAAGCTAAAGTTGTAATCGAGATGGCAAGATGGCACAGAACTTTTTATTGTTACCCCTTTTGATTGTTATAGTCTAAATTTTGGTGGTATTAATTATAGTGTTAACGTATTCCTTTAATTTGGCGAATTCAAAATTATCACCATTTTTTCCTATGCATTCCCTATTTTTGAGAAATGTTTACTTGAATCCAATTTTATAACTTTTTAAAAAAAATTAACAAGGATTTTCTATCTCGCGTATCAGAAATGGTACGAATATGGCTTCAAAAACTAAATTTGACAACTTTCAAAATACAAAATATGTTCGTCAGAAAAAAGTAGGCCAACTGATTCAATCTATGTTTTTGGGGTCGCTGATTACGAATATGACGTCTGAAATGAAATTTGACAGCTGTCAACTGTCATTACAACTGTTAAAATGCAAATATAATGTAAGGGCTTAAACTAAGAGTATTCCCTCTCAGTGTGAACCAGAACAAACGACGTGGACGTGGGGAAAGAACTTGTTCCATTTTTTGTATTATTTCAATTTTTTTTTTTTGTATTTTTTTCATTTTTTGTTGTTTTTTTGTTTTTTTTTTTTGGTATTTTTTTTAATTTTTGTATTTTTAGACTCCCTGGAAGAATCATTTCTACAGCATATGAAATTTTTGAAAAGAATTTCGACCTACATATATACACAAGCCAACATTGCACCCCTGACAATAAAACTTAGTCAATTGTGGGTTCATTTTAGTGCTGAAATGAGCACATCTATAACGTTTATCCCGTTCAATTGGAAACAATATTAAACGATAATTTTATGATAAATTAAACAGGGGGTGCGGGGGTAAATCGAGGTAATACGGCTTACCAGTTGAATATAACTTCAGCAGTTCAAAAGCTCTGACAAGTTAAGCTAAGTACTAGTTAAGCCCTTTTTAACGGTAAAGCATTTTCTAAAATCGAACATAAAATGCATAATTATGAAAAAAAAAATTGTGACGGTTTTTCCGGGGGTCAAAAATAATTTTTTTTTTTGTTTTTGGTGTTGTCTCGGTATCATCTTTAAAAAAAGAGAGTGCACTTTACGAAACTTTTTTCGACCCAAACTATAGAAATATGTTAATTACAATTTGAAGCAACTGTTATGGTTTTACGTCAATTAATTTTAGTTATAGGACAATCCACAAATAACTTCTCTACCACCTAGAACTCGTACAACTAAAGAGTGACCAGATTGCAATAATAGTTTTTACAATTATTATGTTTCAACTTCTGGCAAAGTTACCAATGACATCAGAATGTCAAAATATTTAGTAAGGTTTGTCATTTTATAATGCATTGTTTCATTTTTGTCAAATGTGTGGAAATTATTAAGAAATATTATAGAAATCCCGGCTCAGTTGTAAATACACAAGTCCTCATCATAGCTTCAGTGCTTCATACCTTCATAGCGTGAGCTTAAGCCTCTCTTTTGACAGACAGATTTTGGTGCAAAGTTAAGAAAAAATTGCCGCCGTAGCAGCTAGTGTCAACCCAAGAATGATAAAAACAAGATTACGCGTTCCGCGAATGAGAAAGAGATCGCATGACGTCATCCAGCGCTATTGTCAGACTTTATAATAGTTTTACTTTGGGCACACGCCTAAATATTTGTTCTTATTTTTATAATATGTATATGGACTTCTTTAACCTATTGGTGCAATAAAATTTTGTCGGTCTCGAATGGTTTAGGAGAAAAAAATCGTGAAAGTTTAAAAAATTGATATTTTTTTTGTATACGAAAATATCCATATTTTTATTTATTTTTTTATTTTTATTTTAGAATTTATTTTTTTTTAATTTCTTCAATTTACCTAAGCGATCACACATTTACACTCGTTTTTGTCAAGCAGAAGCGCTGCGTGACGTCATGGACTCAATTTGCGGTTAGATAAGAGTGTGTTGACGCACGAATTGGAGCCGAACGACTTTAAACAACGCTGTGTTTTCGCTAATTCGACGCTGGAAATGTTGGGCGGAGATCTGAATACTTACTTGCCATACAAGTAACGCAACGTTCGCAGTGATGAAGGAATTATTTGGCAACTGGGTCATCTCCAGGCGAGCGTCCATCAATAGGCCGCCGCGATCATGCGACTTGACACCCGTCGATGGTTTTCTATGGGACTACGTCAAGTGCTTAGTCTACGCTTACAAGCCAACCATTTGGGACGAGCTCGAGCCCAACATTCAAGACGCTACTGCCGGAATAACGCAGCATATATTGGACCGAGTCATCAAAAACTGAACCTACTGCTTGAAGCATAGCTAGCAAAGTCAAGGCGGTCATTTAAGTGATACATAAATTCATACATAATATGTGCTGTTCATACATAATAGCATGACTGTAGTTTCAAAACAAAGTCAGAGTTGATCGCAAACACCGTTGTTTAATGTTTAATTTAAATTTCTTGTTCTATGGTTCTTATTGGAGGACAAGGCAGAATTTTTCAATATAAGCCTGATATGTGCGCACGCTCTGACAGAAGACAAAGACGATGAGATCCAAGAAGGCTTCTTCGAGCGCCTTAAAGAGGCCTATAAGCGCAGCTCCAGCCACAACATAAAAATCGTACTTGATGACTTCAACGCAAAGGTGGGGAAAAGAAAATATCTTTGGTCCGACAGTCGGAAAGTTCAGCCTCCACGACAATACCTCCGATAACGGAATTGGGCTGATTGACTTTGCCGCAGCGGAAATCTAGTGACAGATATCCAGAGTACACTGATGATGTGGAAGGAACACTTCTCTAGACTTCTGAATGGCGACAACGACAACAATCCCGCCAATAGAGATGATATACCGGGAACCCCAATTGTGCACCACAGCGTTGAAGTTCCGCTGCCCGACCATAGTGAAGTCTTGAAAGCTATAGCTCGGCTTAAAAACAACAAAGCTGCAGGAGCCGATGGCTTACCTGCTGAGCTCTTCAAGAATGGAGGCGAAGCTCTATTTAAATGCATTCATGAGCTCCTACGCAGAATATGGTCGGAAGAATGCATTCCAAGCGATTGGAACCTCAGTGTGCTCTGCCCAATCCACAAGAAAGGCGATCCCAGAATTTGCGCTAATTACAGTGGGATAAGCCTTCTTAATATCGCATATAAGGTCCTGTCGAGCGTATTATGTGAAAGACTGAAGTTTATCGTAAACCAGCTGACTGGACCTTATCAGTGTGGCTTCAGACCTGGCAAATCCTCCATAGACCAGATATTTACGCTACGACAAATCTTGGAGAAGACCCTAGAGAAACAAAGGACACACACCATCTTTTGGTCGATTATAAGGCCGCCTTCGACAGTCCAATAAGGAATCATCTATATTCCACCATGTCTGAATTTGATATTCCTGCAAAGTTCATCCGTCTTTGCAGAATGACACTGAGCAACACCAGCAGCGCAGTTAAGACCGCGAAGGATCTCACTCCTCCATTCGATACCAAACGAGGTTTCAGACAAGGTGATTCCTTATCGTGCGACTTTTTCAACCTAATGATGGAGAAGATCATCGGAGCTGCTGATTTGAGACGTAGTGGCACTATATTTTACAAAAGTATTATGCTGCTGGCGTATGCTGATGATATCGATATCATTGGCCATAATACGCGCGAAGTGAGAGCAGCATTCTCCAGATTAGCGAAAGAGTCGAGTCAAATGGGTCTTGCAGTGAAAGCAGATAAGACGAAATACCTAGTGTCAACAAACAAACAGTCCCAGCGTCTTGGAAACCACGTTACTATTGACAACATCTCCTTAGATCTTGTTAAGGAATTTGTTAAGGACCTGGGATACAGCATAGACTCTTTAAACGATGTCAGTATTGGGATAAGACGAAGGATAACTCTTGCCAAGAGGTGTTACTTTGGGCTAAGTAGGCAATTAAGAAGCAGAGCCCTCTCTCGACGAACAAAACTCATGCTCTATAAGTCACTAATCATGCCCGTTCTATTTTATGCAGCACAAACCTGGACGTTGAGCAGTTTTGATGAAAAGACTTTGGGAGCCTTCGAGAGAAAGATCCTTCGTAAGATCTTCGGTCCAATCTGCGTCAATGGCGAGTACCAAATTCGATGGAACCATGAGCTGTATGAGCTGTACGCTGACATCGACATAGTTAAACGCATTAAAATCGAGCGGCTACTCTGGCTAGGTCATGTTGAGCGAATGGAAAACGACGCTTCAGCGAAAAAAAAATTCGATTCGGTGCCCGGTGGTGGACGCCCACATCTTCGTTGGAAGGATCAAGCATTGGATAACCTGACAACACTTGGTGTTTTTAACTGGCGCCAGCAAGCGAAAAACAGAAATGACTGCCGCAATTTCTTATACGAGGCCAATACCGACCAACGGTTGTAAGCGCCAGATAAGTAAGTAAGTAATGGTTCTTATTTGGTCACTCTTTACTTTTTAAGTAGGTATTGGTGAAATCAATTTTGGTTGACTAGAAATGAGGAGAGAAATGCAGAAAGGTTAAAGCGTAAGAAAATAGCCTAGTCGGTATGCCGAGAACCCGGGACCCCTAGGGTGGCAGTCAAGCGTGCTACCTACTCAACTAACGATACAGAATGGGAGCGATTAGAGCAAGAAATTCTTGAAATTTAGAGAAACAAAATTCTAACCCGGTTACTTCCGATGTCAGAGGTCATACGAGGTTTAATGGAGTCGCAAAAATTATCTTTTCAAGAATTTCGAAGAAGTTTAGATCTGTTTCTTTTTTGTTGATGTTGTCACACTGTGTAATAAGTTCATAGAGACAAAAAGAAAAAATCTTTTTTATTAAGTTTTTCCTTTAAATATTGCTTTTGCCAGTTTTAAACTTTTCAACTCATCAAAACTTTGTGCTAGTATCTAATCAAAGAACTACTTCATGGATCCCTTTTTGTTTTTGAGTCAATTGAATGTCAACTAATCGGAAGTATTTAAACTTAAGTCTACGCTGAACAAGCTGAACAAACAAAAACAACAACAACAAATATCATCCATTGGGTTCAAAAGCCCTTCAACGAGTTGGTTCAACAAACTCAACCAACCGCCATAAAATAGTTCAAATTCGAACAAAAGCACTTTAGAGCCAAAGCAAAAAAGCACAGCATTGGATGGGTGGGTGGGTGTATGAATGTTTAGATTGGTGGTGAAAATGATGACTGGGACAAAAGAATATATAATATATACATATATATAGAGTTGTTAACAAAAATTAGGCACTTTAACGTCAATGCCTCATTATGTGTAACCGACACGCTATCGTACTGTGCAAAAATATAACAAAAGGCAACTAATAAAGAATCATATAAAAGAGTAATCAGGAGAGCGAATTCGAATTAGAGTGAGGAAGAACGAAAATAGTTTGTATACAAAAGATTGTTACAAAAGGACTAAATAACAATATAAACAGAAACCACAACAAAACGCCGGAAAATTAGTTTTGTCCAACATAGAAACAGTTGTTATATGAAACATGATACAATCAAACAACAAGTTTTAAGCAAACAAATAAAAACTGCCAAGTTAGTTAGATTAAAGTTGAGTAAGAGCAAAGCTACCTTTGCAGGGTGAAGTAATGAGAATTAAATAAAATCTAGCCGAGGATAAGCAAAAGAGAGCTACGATAGAAGGACTAAATTTACAGCAAAGGCAGTCATAAATAATTTAATCCTAGGCTACTAACTTTGCCATTCTTTCCTCAAAGAAATATATAGAGAAATTCCCTGTACAGTACAGATACATTCATAAGAGACTTACAGCTTTAAGCTTTGCCTATTGACCAGTAAACAAAAACAAAAACTGATAACTTTGCTCTTCGTTATTTCAAGGAATTTGACAGAGCTCAATAGCTTGGAGTTTGTCCGCAATTATTTAGCCAGGTACAACGTTCCGGAATGCCCCATAGGAGGATGTAGGCTAAGGGAAAAAATTGTTCCAACATGCTTTCACAAAAACTAAAGCGCAAAACCAGCAGCGTCATTCTCATGTACATCATGGTCATCGTGACCATCCGAAACAACTACGACAACACCAGCACCCCCAACATGTTCATCATTGTTCTCATTTGTTGGCTTGGGATAACTGGATGGTTTATTGCTGTTGATTGTGTGCGTGCCAGTTGTACAGAAAGTAGCATGAAATATTTGTTCGGGGTATGCTTCATTGTTCAGGTGACAATAGCTATGCTTAAAGGTTGTTAGCATGACTATCTAGTATTATACACGAAAGTGCATTTGGTTTTTTTTTTTTTTTGTTTTTCATAAATAGGTTTTTAATTAACTTCATGCAGAAAGCCTGTATAACTTAGAAGATTTAGATTTAGACAGATAAAAATTTAGAGAGAAAAGATTGTTAGATTCTCTGTTTGATAAATGTTGACATCCTTGGCATTTTCCTAACTTCTGAATAACTTGCGAAGAATTGTTGTAGACCTTTAAAGCAAGGCTACAACAGAGTTCAAAATATGACCTCAAATTAAACACCCTTTAAACAAACCCTTGTTCCCTTGAGTGCATCTCAGTTCAAAATCTTGCACAGCGTTATCATTTCTGAACATATCGAACTAGAGCTCTACATACATATTACAGTGGCTTGGTAATTTTTGAAAACTTCAACATACCACTTTAAGGGTCATGTGTATTCTATATATTTTTGCCTACAAGCTCATCCTTACATTTTTTTATGAGTAGCCATATAATAAATAATAATTCAAGTTCGTGACCTGAAACATAGAACCATGACATTCAAAACATAAACGTGATCTGTTTATGATATTAAAATATTCCATTGTTGGCCCAAAGGACTTCTTTAAAATCTGATTACGTTAGAATATATAATATATGTTTTTTTATTTTAAGAAAACAGTCGCATAAACCTTCAACACTTAAATGAAAATCCACTTTTAATTAAAAATCCAATGAGTGTGTGTGGCCAGTACGACTTAAGTACAACTTTTACAACTATTCGAAAAAGCGAAGCTCAAAGAGTGGAGGATTTCAATATTAAACGCTTGAATAAAGAGCTTGGCGACAAACTTTTATTTTGTTTATTGATGAAATCAGAAAAAATCTGTCGATAAAATGTATAAAACAGTTAAGAAAATCCTTAGAGTAAACATATGATTAGTAATAAATAAAAGGATGAGTTGGCTCTGACATGGACATACTCATAGGTTTTTTGATTTGACAGCGTATGGTCTACGTAGACCATAGTGCTACACTTTAACCTAAATTCACTTTTTTTTCATTGCTAATCACCTGAAATTAAAAATTTTCCAATACTTACGTCAAGAACTCAAGTCAATGTTAGAGAAGTTTGTGAAGTAGATCGTTGACTGAGTTTAAAGAAAAGCATCAGTTTCCTCTGATTCAAAATCACACATTTCAACGTCCTTCCATCCTGCTTAGAACATTCTCTACATATTTCACTTGATTGCCTCTTCCTTCCCTTTCATGTTTCACCACATTTCGAACCAAGGCCTGACTGAATATTTTTAACACCTAAAATCATTGGTTCAAAGCTTAAACAAAAAAAGATCCTTGTCCAATCCTTATTCTTTTCTCAAACCACTATCCTGACTTTTGTCTTTATTTTTGTCCTAAAAAGTGTCAAAATTCTTGAACTTTCCTTCGATTAGTTCTGTATTCTAGGATTCTTGAATGTTTGAAAAAAGAAGAGAAGAAAAATCCTTGTTCTTGTCAAGTTTTTCGTAAATGTATGTAAGTCAATATCAGCATCAACATCAACATCAACATCAACATCAACATCAACATCAACATCAACATCAACATCAACATCAACATCAACATCAACATCAACATCAACATCAACATCAACATCAACATCAACATCAACATCAACATCAACATCAACATCAACATCAACATCAACATCAACATCAACATCAACATCAACATCAACATCAACATCAACATCAACATCAACATGAACATCAACATCAACATCAACATCAACATCAACATCAACATCAACATCAACATCAACATCAACATCAACATCAACATCAACATCAACATCAACATCAACAACAACATCAATATCAACATCAACATCAACATCAACATCAACATCAACATCAACATCAACATCAACATCAACATCAACATCAACATCAACATCAACATCAACATCAACATCAACATCTACATCTACATCAACATCAACATCAACATCAACATCAACATCAACATCAACATCAACATCAACATCAACATCAACATCAACATCATCATCAACATCAACATCAACATCAACATCAACATCAACATCAACATCAACATCAACATCAACATCAACATCAACATCAACATCAACATCAACATCAACATCAACATCAACATCAACATCAACATCAACATCAACATCAACATCAACATCAACATCAACATCAACATCAACATCAACATCAACATCAACATCAACATCAACATCAACATCAACATCAACATCAACATCAACATCAACATCAACATCAACATCAACATCAACATCAACATCAACATCAACATCAACATCAACATCAACATCAACAACAACATCAATATCAACATCAACATCAACATCAACATCAACATCAACATCAACATCAACATCAACATCAACATCAACATCAACATCAACATCAACATCAACATCAACATCAACATCTACATCTACATCAACATCAACATCAACATCAACATCAACATCAACATCAACATCAACATCAACATCAACATCAACATCAACATCATCATCAACATCAACATCAACATCAACATCAACATCAACATCAACATCAACATCAACATCAACATCAACATCAACATCAACATCAACATCAACATCAACATCAACATCAACATCAACATCAACATCAACATCATTATCATTATCATTATCAACATCAACATCAACATCAACATCAAATCAACATCAACATCAACATCAACATCAACATCAACATCAACATCAACATCAACATCAACATCAACATCAACATCAACATCAACATAAACATCAACATCAACATCAACATCAACATCAACATCAACATCAACATCAACATCAACTTTAACGTCAACATCAACATCAAAATCAACATCATCAACATCAACATCAACATCAACAATCTTTAAATTTTTGACATGAAATATCTTTTTAACTATCATCAATTTTAGAGTCAAAAAAATTACTAGTTAGTCTAGTTATCATAAAAAGAATCGTTTTCCGCGTATTTGCTTTGAACTCCTACAATCATGTTGATTGATGGTATACGTCGAAATGTCCTTAGTATCTTTTTGGATACAACCATGTTTTCTTTAATAACTCGTAAACAAAAAGAGAGTTGGCTGTGCCGTGGACGCACCCGTAGGTTTTGACGTGACGAAGATTCTTGCTGTTGTTGTTAATGTTGATGTTGATGTTGATGTTGATGTTGATGTTGATGTTGATGTTAATGTTGATGTTGATGTTGATGTTGATGTTGATGTTGATGTTGATGTTGATGTTGATGTTGATGTTGATGTTGATGTTGATGTTGATGTTGATGTTGATGTTGATGTTGATGTTGATGTTGATGTTGATGTTGATGTTGATGTTGATGTTGATGTTGATGTTGATGTTGATGTTGATGTTGATGTTGATGTTGATGTTGATGTTGATGTTGATGTTGATGTTGATGTTGATGTTGATGTTGATGTTGATGTTGATGTTGATGTTGATGTTGATGTTGATGTTGATGTTCATGTTGATGTTGATGTTGATGTTGATGTTGATGTTGATTTGATGTTGATGTTGATGTTGATGTTGATGTTGGTGTTGGTGTTGGTGTTGGTGTTGGTGTTGGTGTTGGTGTTGGTGTTGGTGTTGGTGTTGGTGTTGGTGTTGGTGTTGGTGTTGGTGTTGGTGTTGGTGTTGGTGTTGGTGTTGGTGTTGGTGTTGGTGTTGGTGTTGGTGTTGGTGTTGTTGTTGGTGTTGGTGTTGGTGTTGATGTTGGTGTTGGTGTTGGAGTTGAAGTTGTTGTTGGATTTGGAGTTGGTGCTTTTCTTTTAGCTTTTTTTTTTTTGCTTCCCCATTGGTTGTGCTCTAATTTCAATTAATCCAGCAAAAGTGATGCATATGCGTCACATTAGACGGTTTCCTGAGGGTCTTTGACATGCCGTCAATTTTTTTTTTATTTTTGTCATATGCCCGAAGACCTCACCTTTGTTTTCGTTCCTTAAAATTTACCGTTGCACCAGTAGTCGCAGAGTTAAAAATCCATGCAACGTTTTTTCATGGCTGTAGCATTTTTACTGCATTATGTGATTGCATCCCTGAAATCATGACAACTAAATTTTTTTGGTAATTTAGTTGTGAAGCGTAATAACATATCCCTGCTGTCGTAAAACAAAATTTACTGTAGCACTCCTCCTGAGTGAGTAATAATTCCATGCAACGATATTACATTTCTGTTACATAAGCTGCTTTATTCACGACCTGATGACGCCGGAATTTTTTTTTTATTTTTGTCGTAAAGCCATGTATAAAAACTTTATTTTCCTTTTTAAACTTTTATCGTAGGTTATATACTCATTGAGTAAAAATTCAATGCAACGCCGCTGCATGAATGTTGCGTTATCGACCTTTGAGCGGCTCTCTCTGTGTCCCCATGATGTCAGAAATTTTTTGTCTAATTTTGTTGTGAGGGTTTCCAGTAGGCCTTTATTGGCGTATCGTATTTTTAATCCTAGCACTAATACTCAGCTAGTAATAATTCCATGTAACAAATTTTCAGTTGCGTTGCTTACGCAGCTCCCACTACGTCCCTATGCCGTATTAAATTTTGTTTTTGTTTTTTTAATATAGTCAAAGAATTATCCTTTATGGTCATACTATTTTTTTAATCAAAGCTCTTATACCCAGCGAGTAACAATTCACTGAAACGCAGATGAATTTTTAAAAAATTCATTTTTCAACTTTTTTGGAAACTAGAGGAGTATAACGTAACTTCGTCACGTCAAAGTTTTTTTCCAAAAAAATAAAAACGGGGTCGTTTTAAGGGAATCATTTAGCACAACATTATTTTTTTAATGAAATCAGTGTTGTTGAGCATTTAAGGGTTAAGCTCAAAAATATGACGAAAATTTGAAAATTTTGATCCTATTAATATACATCTTCTGAATTTTTTTTTTTTTTTTGTTTAATTCTCATTATTTTTTGTTTTTATTTTTTTATAAGTCACGCTTTGCATAGTGACTTCGAGTTTAACTATGCAAAGCGAGTAGACGTGTTAATCTTGTTCTGGCATTTTTCATCGGTCTCATTGAAATACACTTGCTAAATAAGTTATTAGCGAACTAAAACTGTGTCAGCAATCACGCCGTGTAATTTTGTTTGATTTTAAGTCTAAAAAGTCTTAAAAATAAATATAAAATAAGCGATTACAAAGTAAAAAATATTTCGAATTCTTAAAACAAAACAAAAACGCGCAATCGAACATTGAGTGCTTTGATTTGCATTACTCCCTATGGCGAGCAGAAAAACAACAAGAAAACAACTCTCTCCACCCGACACACCGGTGCATGCTCTGTCCAAGCGTGGACGAATGGAGAGTCCAACGCATGCGCAAGCTAATTGGACAGTGGTTCTAGAAAAAGAATTAAAAAAGCAGAGGGAGAGCATCGTTTTGCAGTTGAGTGAAGCAATGAAGGACTCTGAAGAAAGAATAATGCAGAGAATTAGTGAGATAGCTGCGGACCTGAGCAACACAAAAGCAGCAGTAAAAAAAATGGAAGAAAGAGTAGATGCAGTTGAGTGCAAAATGATAGATGTGCTAAGCCTAAAAAAAGTATTAAATCAAGCGCAAGAGCGAATCGAGCAGATGGAAGAAGATGCAGTTTCAACTGATTTCATCCTCAACGGAATTCCCCAGACTGAAAATGAAGATATTTCCATGTTTTTTACAAAAATATGCCACAGTATTGACCTACCTACCCCTACCCTACGTGATTCTTTTCGTATGCGCACTAATAAACACCAAGGCCCAATGCCGATTCTATATAAGCTTCATAACCCTAATGACAGGAATCGTTTGTTTAGAGCAGTCGCAACTTTTTGCAGGAAAAATAAAAGATCACTAGTTGTATCTGATGCAGGTAATAATGGAAATGACAAAATTTATTTGCATGAAAGCATCAGCAAGCGAAAGAGACTCATACTGCAGCACGCGGTGAAAAAGAAAAGACAAAATCAGCTGACTTCAGCCTACACAATGCGTGGCAAAGTTTTTGTGAGAGTGTATCAAACGGAGGAAGCAAAACAAGTGGATTGCATTGAGAGCGTTGATGCAATTGTCAGAGCAAGTCAACAACAACAACCACAACAACATCATCATCAACAACAACAACAACAACAACAACAACAACAACAACCACAACAACAACAACAACACTAACAGCATTAAATTAAGCAAGAGTCATTTCTTTATTTTATATGATTACATTTCTTATTATCTTTCCTTTCTCCTCAAATTCTAAACTTCTAATGCTCAATATTCTTATTATGTTTCTACTATCTTCTTTATCTGTCTATCTTGTTACTAAATTAAGCTTGTTTTTAAATAGAGTAAACTGGTTGATGAAAGCATTAAATATAGCTAATTGCTTTTGTTGGTTCTTGGTATCTCTAATTCTTGTTCTCCTTGTCTTACTATTGTTATGTTTTAATGTTCTGCTCTAATGTTAGCACCAGTGGCGTTAATAAAAAAACTCTTGTGAGTGTTCTGTGTGGAAGACGCTCTGGATTAAAAGTTGTCCACTTTAATGCACGCAGCCTAAATTCGAACAAGCTGGATTATGTGAAGTATATTTTTCAAAAATCGTCTGTCGATATTATATGTGTGTCTGAAACCTGGTTTTGTTATGATGTGTCTGATTCTGTTTATAGTATTGAGAACTTTCATGTCTTTAGAAACGATAGATGTGATAGAAAGGGGGGTGGGGTTGCAATCTATTGTCGCAAAAATTTAAGAGCTAAACTAATAAAAAAATCCGTGAAGTGCAATGTAGAGTATATTAATATATGTGTTTATGACTATTGTACTAAATTGTTCGTATCGTGTGTCTACAACCCTAGCAAACACAATAGCATGGAACAATACTTTACTGAAGTCTCAGACGTGTCAATCGAATATAACTACTTTGTTATATGTGGTGACTTTAATGTCAATTTACTGTGCAATGATAACCTTACCAAAAACTTGTATGAAAGTATCTCGTCTGTCGGTCTGTCCGTGGTTAATAGAGAAATGCCAACTAGGTTTTCGTTTAACGATAGTCCCAGTCTTTTAGATTATTTCATTGTTTCTGACATGTTATCTGTTGTGCTGTTCGACCAAATTTATTTTTTGTCAGATCATGATCTAATATTTTGTACTTTTAATATTAATTTTGTGCGCACTGTGTCCCCAAATACGTTTTTGTACCATGATTTTAAAAATATAAATCGTGCTGCTCTCTTCCAAGATATATTTTCAGTTCAATGGAATGAACTTTGGAACAGTGAAACTGTTGATGAAAAGTTAGTTGTTTTTTTGAAGATTATTGATAGACTCTTTACTAATTATGTTCCTCTTCGTTGTGTCACAATAAAGAATCCTTCCTGCCCTTGGTTCAATAACCGAGTTCAAAACGCCATAAACAAGCGCAATAAATTACATGGTCTGTGGAAAAAATACCCCACAGCTGAAAAATGGGAAAACTATAGATCAGCTAGAAATGAATCAATACGTATTCTCAGACATTCAAAAAAACTGTATTTTTTCTCCAAACTTAAGACATCTCTTCCTTCTAAGGTTTTGTGGAAAAATGTCAAAAATCTTGGTATTTGTAGCAATACAAAATCTGAATGTTCTATTGATCCTGGTCTACTTAATAACTTTTTCCTATCTCACACGCAAAACTCTGTTAATATAAATTTTGAACCTCAAATACAATATGTCGAACAAACGTTTCAGTTTTCTGCTGTAAATGAAAGCGATGTGGGCAAATGTGTTCAAAAAATCAAATCAAATGCAGTCGGAGCAGATGGAATTCATATTAAATTCTTAAAAGAAATATTACCGTTTATTCTCAGTCCACTGACACATATTATAAACCACTGCTTCACAACATCCTGCTTTCCAAGCTCTTGGAAAACTGCAATTGTTCTTCCTATTCCCAAGAAAACAGCGGCAAATGAGCCGAATGATTTTAGGCCAATTAGCATTTTATCGTCCTTATCTAAAATTTGTGAACTTTTAATGGCTTATCAAATATCAAACTACCTATCGCAAAATAAACTGCTATCTCCACACCAGTCAGGCTTCCGCGCTGGACATAGCTGCTCAACTGCTATGATTAAGGTTTTGGACGATATAAGACACTCATATGATAATGGATCAGTAACACTGCTATGTTTACTCGATTTTTCAAAAGCGTTTGATACAGTTAATCACCCTTTACTATGTTATAAGCTTAAATATATGTATGGCTTCTGTGACAGCGCTGTGTCCCTTCTGGAGAACTATCTATCCTGTAGAGTACAGAAAGTTAAGGTCGGTGAGAATTTTTCGAATCTTTCGTATGTTTGCAGTGGCGTCCCTCAAGGATCAGTACTAGGTCCTCTTTTATTTTCAATTTTTACAAATGATATCTTCAGCGTATGCAAGCATTCGTCTATGCATGCTTATGCTGATGATATTCAGATATATCTTTCCCGTAGAGCTGGTCTCATGGAAGACCTGGTGTGCAGACTTAATGAGGATCTAGAGAGTATAGGTCAATGGGCATTTAGTAATGGCCTTCAACTTAATGCGTCAAAATCATTTGTGCTACCCATCAGCAAGGATAATGTTTTCTTTGGTGATATACCGGATCTAATTCTAAAAGAACAAAACCTAACTCTGGTTACTAAAGTTAAAAATCTTGGTTTTCATGTCAACTCTACACTTACCTGCAGTGACCACATCAACAGCGTGGTTCGAAAAATATACTATATTCTACGTAACCTAAGAGTTTCAGCTGAATTTATGCCTGTTGAAATGAAGCGTAAGCTAGTTATTCAACTTATATTACCTATAATTACTTATGCAGAATGTGTTTATAGCAATTTGGACTCGCGATCTCAATTAAAACTCAACTTAGCATTTAACCAGGTGACGAGATATGTATATGGGCTGCGAAAATTTGATCACATTTCTCAGTTTAAAAAATGCATTCTGGGAAGTGATATAATTACCTATCTCAATGCTAGAAATTGTATTTTTCTGCATAAAATAATAATGTTTAAAATGCCTCCTTATTTATTTGAAAAAATTCAATTCGGTCACTCAACGAGGAGTTACATGCTGACTCCACCAAGTTTTAACTACCTCAATTCCACAAGACTATTTTTTATTAATGCCACACGCCTGTGGAATTCTTTACCGAGTCATGTAAGAGCTTTAAGAGAAATAACAAGATTTAGACGTGCCGTATTTCAGCACTTTGCTTCTATTTAAATGTTTCTAGCCAGTTTTCTTTATTTCAGAATCTACACTTATCTTCTTCTTCTTCATTTCTCTTCTTGACACTTTTGTCATACTCTATTTCAGTTTCTTCTATTTCTGCTTAATATTTAGATTATTTTATTATAAGTATAATGGTTTAAATTATGTTTTTTTTTTACTTTGTATAGTTTGTATAATCCTGAAGAATTTATCCATAATTTGTACATTAAAAGAACTAAGTTCTTATCGTACTATAAATAAATAAATTACAAAATAAAAATAAATAAATTATTAATAATTTTGCGATATTATAAAATTATTTATTTTGTTTTTTATTTATTTTCGTTATTTCTATTTTATTTTCATTTTTATTTATAATTTTAGTTCTAGATTTAGTTTTAGTTCTAGTTTTAGTCTTAGTTTTAGTTTTAGTTTCAGTTTTAGTTTTAGTTTTAGTTTTGGGGCATACCACGAGCAAGAGGAAAATGTGTCCTAGTAGCAGTGTTGCCAGAATGGCAGTTTTGCCTGCAAATGGCAGTTTTTTTAACTCTGAGCAGGTTGGCAGTTTTTTTAAAAAAAATGCAGTTTTTCCATTATTAATGCAGTTTTTCAGGGTAAAATGCAGTTTTTATGAAAATATAAAATCTTATGTAGTTTTCAGAAATTTTCTATACCAAAACATCATTATAATTCAATTTCTTTTTTAAAGCAAACCTGCTTTAAACTTCAGCGGCAGCTTCAGCCAACTTCACGCATTGAACATTGAACATAAACCAACCTCACTTCTCTGTTTGCGCGAATTTGCGTGTTGTTTTTACAAACCACAAAGCTGTAAGCCTTGCAGATCCTAGGAGGAAAATAAGTACTTGAAAGGTTGGATTGGCAAAAGCGGCAAGATGAGTCCCTTAGATAACTAAAAATTCTAACCTTCTTTGAAAAAAAAACAATTATAATTGTTCAAGCTTTGATGTATCAAAAACTATGACACAAAAATTTAATAGTGATATGTATAACCAGGGATCGTAATTGTTATAAGCGATATCCAAAAAATTAAGATTTTATTATTATATTAATTATTATTATTTATATTGCTCAACAATAAAAATTATCTTACGATTTTTATTTTATTCATCAAAAATAAGAGTTATTTTTTGATTTTTATTTTTTTGTTCAAAAATAAGAGTTATTTTTTGATTTTTATTTTTCTGTTCAATAATATCAGTTATTTTTTTATTTTTATTTTTTCCCTCAAGAATAAGAGTTATTTTTTGATTTTTATTTTTTCGCTCAAGAATAAAAATTGTTTTTCAATTCTTATTTTTTCGCTTAGAAATAAAAGTTATTTCTCAATTTTTATTTTTTACACTCAAAAATAAAAATCATTTATTCAGTTTTATTTTTTGTAGGTAGGGAATAAATACATAAAAATCATAAAATTTGTATGAGAGCCCCAAAAGGAGTGGTCGGAGGGAATAGGTCAGTTAGGGAAAAATTTTCCTTTTGCAAAAGTAATGGGAGTGGGTCGTACATATAAACCCTCTCCGGCCCTCCATTAAAGCCCCCATGTTCTGGTGTAGGGAATAAATACCCCAAAATCATAAAATTTGTATTGGAGCCCCCCATGAGGAGTGCTCGGAGGGAATAGATGTCTAACGGAAAAATGTTTTTTTTTTTGCAAAAATAATGGGGGACGGTCATACATATTAACCCTCTCCGGAACTGCCTTACACGTTTTTTTTTGTATTTATTCCTACACCTGAACAGGGGGGCTTTAAAGAAGAGCCGGAGAGGGTTACTGACCCCCATTACTTTTCCAAAAGGAAAATTTTTTCCTTGAGGACCTATTCCTTCCGACGACTCTTTATGGGGGCTTTCATACAAATTTTATGATATTTATGTATTTATTCCCTACCTACAAAAAATGAAACTGGACAAATGATTTTTACTTTTAAATGTAAAAAATAAAAATTGAGAATTAACTTTATTTCAGAGCGAAAAAATAAAAATTGAAAAACAATTTTTATTCTTGAGCGAAAAAATAAAAACAAAAAATAACTCTTATTCTTGAAGGAAAATATAAAAATCAAAAAATAACTCTTATTTTTGATGAATAAAATAAAAATCAGTTAATAATAATTAAATTAAATTTTTATTGGTAAAACTCAAAACATAAAAATCATTTCTTATTGCGATAGATAATTAGAAATTGAAGTTATCCAAAATGTGCTTCGACATTTGAAACATGTTGAATTTTTGCTATATAATTTTTTGGAAATAATCGTTATTTTCTGTCCGTGTGTATAACTAATGCAAATAATAATATATGTAAAAAAACTAACATTAAAAATACCAGAAGTACTTATCTTAAAATGATCTGAAATGTGAATAAAATACCAGAAGTTTTTTTTATATATCAAATACAACAACAATTTTATATACAAATGAATTTGTTTTATTTCTGTTTTTAATAAAAAATTAAAGAAAATGCTTAACAAATCGTTTGTTCGAATGGCAGTTTTTGTGTTCAAAATGCAGTTTTTTATTCGGATTTAGCAGTTTTTTAAAAAAAAAACCTGGCAACACTGCGTAGTAGTCACATTCATACAAATATTAGTTACACAAAACATATAAACTGTTTGGCTTCTTTTTTAAGAGAATATAATATAATAGTTATTTATCTTTATTTTAAAATATATTTCACTTATGTACAAATGATGATAACATCGCACAGTGTGACGAGCCCATATAGCGAGTGGACAAAAATAGAAGGAGCTATTCTAGAATCATGAAATTTTGTAAAATAATTGTCTATTATTCTAGATCAATGAAAGTTGGTACACATAGTTCCTTTAGAGTTATAAACACCTGGTGTGAAAATTAACTAAATCGGTTCACTAATATGACCACCTCCCTTATAACTCAAATCGGTAATCAGGTATATTTACACAAAAAATTACCCCAGATCATTTAAATTTACTACACATACTTATTTTGTAGCTATAAATAGCTGGTGTGAAAATTAACTAAATAGACCGACTAGCACGCCCACCTCCCATATAACTTATTTTCCAGTATAAACGTGAAGGGCATTTTAGCGAAAACAAGATTCAGATAATTTGCCATTACTCCTTTTGTTTTTTGCTTTTTTGTGGATAAAGTTTTTTATTTGAAAGTTTTATTAAACAATTTAATTTTTTTTTTAAGTTTGAAAAAATTTTTTTTATTTTTTCATATAAAATTGTCTATTTTCGCCAAAACATGCTCCAAAAAAGTGGGCATAAAGTCTTTATTATTGAATTTCGGCAAACCAAATTTTGAAAAAATATTGATATTATACATACTAAAATTAAAAAAAAAAACAAAAATGCTTTTTTATTTTATTGTGTTTTGAAATTTGTGAAAAAGTCATTATTTTTTCATACAAAATTGCTCATTTTCGCTAAAACATACTCCAGAAAAGTGGGCATAAAGCCCTTATTATTAAGTTTCGGCAAACTAGCTTTTGAGAACATGTTGAGAAAGTATATTTGACATACTTAAACTAAAAAAAAAACAAAAATGCTTTTTTGTTTTTGTTATTGTTTTCAAAGTTTTGGTCTTTTAAGATGTCTATAACCCGTCCTTAGTTATACAAAAATTTGTTTACGTTTGCTTTTAATTAAAAAATGTTTGCGAAAACACATAAAATGTATATAAATTAATTATTTTGCACATTTTTTATACTAAAATTTACGCCTTATTAATATATATACAGTGTTAAATTGTATATAAATATACAAAAATATATAAATATATTGCCTTATTAAGATATATACAGTGTTAAATTGTAAAAAGAAGAATTTCATCATCTTTTCAAGTCAATTTTTAAAGAGTGGCATGTTCGTAATTGAAAAGATATCGCAAAGTCCTCTTACACGAAGAATACTAATACTCTAAACTATTATTCTGTTCTGCATATTTAGATTTATAAGTTTATGACTTTTTTTTCGAAAGCTATTTTTGTCCGCACTCGCTACACTGTGCATCGTCATAGTTGGTCAAATTCTGGAGTCAAATGTCCCAAATGTTCCACATGGAATGCCCCTTTTAGTTTTAGTTTTAGTTTTAGTCTAAATTTTATTTAATTTTTAATTTTATTTTATTTTCTTTTTATATTTTTTATTTTTTTGTTTTTTTTTATGTATATATTTTTGTTTTAATTTTAGTATTAGTTTTATTTTTATTTCTTTATATATTTTTATTTTATATTTAATTTTTTTTATGTATATATATAATATTATTATCTCTATTGTTAGTTTAGTTTTATATTCTTTATTTATTTAGATTTTACTTTAGGTTTTTGTTAAATTTTGATTATATTTCTAATTTTTTTTTTAATTTGTTTTAATTTTCCATTAATTTTTATTAATATTTTTTATTTCCATTTCTATTTTTATTTTAGTTTATTTATCTTTATTTTTATTTTTAATTTTATTTCAATTTCTATTTTTATTTTTATTTTTATTTTTATTTTAATTTGTATATTTATTCTTGTTTGTATTTATATATTATTTTATTTTAATTTTTATTTTTCGTTTATTTGTAAATTATATTTTATTTCATTCTTATCTTAATTTTTATTTTATTATTATTTTGATAATATTTTAAGTTTATTTATAGTTTAATTATACATTTTTTTTATATCTATTTTATATTCTATTTATTTTTAATATTTACATATTTTCTTGATTTGTATATAGTTTTGGTTTTGTTTCCGTCAATTTTTTGTGTGTTTACTTTTTCTTTTGCTTTTGCTTTTGCTTTTGCTTTTCCTTCTTCTTCTACTCTTGCTTTTGCGTTTGGTTTTGTTTTTTTTTTCAATTTTGAGTTTTATTAAAACACGAAAAAATTGACATTTTCCTTCTTTATCAATCTGTTATACTTTGGATCAAAGTTTATACTTTATGGTGCTGCAACATATCGTCATAAATTTCAATAACCAAATTCCGTGCCTTATCTTAAAGTTCTCCATTTCACTTCCTTTTCCTTTTAATTAAACTTTCCAGGCAAGAGTCTCTCGTTTGAACTTAATTGAAGTTGTTGCTGTGGAAAATGTTCGCTGTTGTAATAAATCTGCCAAACATGTTGGTTGCTTGATGTTATCATGTAGACAGCAATTTAAAATTTATTTAACACCGCAATATCGCTTTCTTACTAACTTACTCAGTGGCTGACAACATTTCTGATTAGGCCACAGAGTGGGCGCACCATACGACCTACTACAATCCACCAGAACAGGGTGACAGGCAAGCCGCACAATGCAATGTGCAAGTTTAAATCCTGCTACGCCACAAGAGCTCTGAAAAGAGCAGCCACCATAAGCTCCGATATGGCGATAAGGCAGTCACTGCATTGGGCCCCACTTCTTGGCTATCTGTGCGCACAGCGTGTGAATGTATTTGTGCGCTTGCTTATATTGTGTGTGTGTGTGTGTGTATGTGTGCTGGTTTGTGTTAGCTGCACGCCCATCATTTGCTGAGCCACTTACTGCACCATTAAAGTGCATCTTGCATAACTCTGGCAAACAGTCGAGAAACTATAGCAACTTCGACATGGAAACAAAAGTTCGAGCAAAGTTCAAGAGTTACGCTCGCAGGCTTGCAACGCTGCTTGTGTATCGAGTTTTTCTGTGCCTTTTTTTTTTTAATATTGGATTGCGGTTTCGTTTGTCACTAGCTGATATGCCAGCCAGCTGCCAGCTGTTGTTGCACGTTACCGAATTGCTTTGTTTGCGAACATCTTGCCAAGAATGCATTTTAGTTCGGTTGATTTTGGGTTTTGATATTGTTATGTTTTTGCTTTTAAAATTAAATTTTAAACTTTTCTACCATGAATTTCAATTTTGCGTTCAAAAACAAGAAAACTTTCTGTGCGACTGTTTGTACATATAAGTCCAACAAAAGGCTATGCGACATGACTGTCATGTCGGTGGGAAATCAATGGAAAGTACAGCTTCGTTGATCAAACAATTTTTTGGATATGGTAACGGGATGACTTAAAAAAAGGTCTTAACGCTTATATTCCCATTGGGATATTTCCTGCGTCTCAAAAAATCAAGCTCTTGAAATATATTTTTGACGATAACAAAAATTTATTTTTGATCACTTTTGGCATGGAATTAAATTCAATTGTGAGTCTTTTCAAATTTAAGTTGTTTTTTAAAAAAGTCAGAAGAATTTTTTTCTATATTAAGTTCCAAATCTTTTTTGTGGCCACATGGGACTTACTTTTATTTTGAGTCTTAACAATCTTAAATTTTTAAAGAAAAGAAGAGTCAAGAGGAGATTCTTTATTAATGTCGCATCACCTTTTCTGGTTGCATGGGTCTGTTTTAAGTTTTGAATTCAACACATAACAGTTTTGAGTAAAGACTTATGCATCGTTTATTCTTTTGGTTTTTTGTCGCGTGGGACAAGTCTTTATTTTGCGTCCTAGCAATTTTTAACGTTTTTTATGGAGATTATTTATAACTTTTGACATAATTTCAGTATTTTACCAAAAAACTTTAATAAATCCAGCACTATTCACTTGGTCCTGCAATTTGTACATATATCGCAGAGTCGCCAAAGTGGTCGCAAGTATTGTTTCTAGACATAAAACATGAAGACATAAATTATAGATTAATTTTCTGCAAGTATGCGTCTATGCGCCTCAATATATGGCAACGTTGGTTTTGCATTAATAAAAAGTTGTCGCAAGCAAAATTGAAATTCCTTAAAAACCCATCAAAAAGCTGTCGCAAGCAAAATTTAAACCCCTCAAAAACGTTTACGTTTTTTGTAAATTTAGAAACTCACTCATATTTTTACCAAGTCGAACTATCATACTGAAGCTTATTAAAATCCAATGGCGACATTTTTCTTGTCGCTGCTTTATTTACAGTCAAGAAATCACTGTCAGAGTAGGAGGAAAGTGAACTTCCAGAAAGTTATAAAATGAGATAAAAACAAGATTAGCATTTTTTTTTCTAAAGCAAAAATTTTTTGTCGCTTGCGAATTTTAATTTTGAGGCAGAAAAGTATTTAGTAGCTTAAGAGAAAACTATTTCTAAATGTTATGCAGAGTCATAAAGTGATCGCCAGACATATTTAAAAAAAAAAACTATTCAAATTATCACATTGAAGCTTATTAAAATCCAATGGCCACAATTTTCTTGTCGCTGCCTTATTAACAGTAAAAAAATCAGTGTCAGAGTGGTAGAAGGAAAGCGAAGTCGAAGAAAGTTATAAAATGAGGCGAAAATGAGGTTAACAATTTTTTCTCGGGCGCAAATTTTTGTTTTAAGTCGCTTGCAATTTTTGGTCGCCTGGGACTGCTTTTCATTTTGAGTCAGAACTATCTTTAACAGCTTAAGAGAAAATTTAAAATAAATTTTTATTTTTAGTCCCATACACTGGTCGCATGAGGCTGAGATCGCTTGGGACTGTGGTCGCCTGGGACTACTTTTCATTTTGATGCAGAACAATCTTTAACAGCTTAAGAGAAAATTCAAAATACATTTTTATTTTTAGTCCCATACACTGGTCGCATCAGACTGTGATCGTATGGGACTGTGGTCGCATGAGGCTAATTTTAATTTTTCGAATAGAGCGAATTTTCAAAGGTTTCAAGGAAAGAGGCATACTTAGTTTCCTTACATTTTGGTCACATGCGATTAATTTTTGTTTTGCGTCTTACCAATCTAAAACATTTTCTTAAGGAAGAATTTTAACATTTTTACTCTATATCAATGATTTATCAGCCTATTTTAAGGAAACCATCACTTGACCCTGCAACATTTTAACTATTTCTACATGTTTTGCAGAGTCATAAAGTGGTCGCCAGACATATTTTAAAAAAAAAACTGTTGAAATTATCATATTGAAGCTTATTAAAATCCAATGGCGACTATTTTCTTGTCGCTGCCTTATTAACAGTCAAAAAATCAGTATCAGAGTGGTAGGAGGAAAGTCAACTTAAAGAAAGTTACAAAATTATATGAAAACGAGATTAACAATTTTTTTTCTATGAACAAAAAATTTTTGTCGATTTCGATTTTTGGTCGCCTGGGACTACTTTTCATTTTGAGACAGAACCATCTTTAACAGCTTAAGAGAAAGTTTAAAATACATTTTTATTTTTAGTCCCATACACTGGTTGCATGAGACTGTGATCGCATGGGACTGTGGTCACATGTAGCTAATTTTAATTTTTTGAATTGAACCCATTTTGAAAGGCTTAAAGGAAAAGTCATAGATATTTTTCTAACTTTTTGGTCGCATGCGACTAATTTTTATTTTGCGTCTTACCAATTCAAAATATTTTCATAATGAAATATTTGAACATTGTTTACTCTATAACAATGGTTTATCAGCCTATTTTGAGGAAACCATCAATTGACCCTGCAATATTTTAACTATTTCTACATGTTTTGCAGAGTCAAAAAGTGGTCGCCAGTCCTATTTTAAGACTTTTTAGATAAATTTCTACATTTTTGCTACAACTTTTGGCTTTTGAAACCAAATGTATGTCACTGTAGTTCAATTATTGAAAAAAAAGATTGGTCGCAAGGAAAACTAGATTTCTTCAAAGTTCATTTCTCTCAAACTTATTTTATTTTCTTTTTACAAATTTTAAATGCCTTCAAATAAGGAGCATTATAAATAACGTTTTTACTTTTTTGGTCGCAGGGGACTTTTTTAATTATTTTGATATTTAATATCAATTTAAACCAGTTTTAAACTATAAAAACATAAATTTTTATGAAGTTTTTTAAATTTCTACAAAATTTGAGTAAAAATTTTTGTCTCTGAAGCAAATGGCAATGTAGTTGTATTGGTAAAACAAAAATTGGTCGCAAGGAAAACTCAGTTCCCTCAAAGTTAATTTCCTTCAAAGTTACTTTTATTTCTCTTAACAAATTTTCAATACCTTCAAATTAAGAGCCTTATAAATAAAGTTCTTACTTTTTTTGGTCGCAGGGGACATATTATTTATTTTGATATTTTAAGTCAATTAAAAGCAACTTTAAAGTAAAACAACTCCAAATTTTTATAAAATTTTTTTAATTTCTACCAAATTTGAGTACAAATGTTTGTCTTTGAAGCCAAATATATGGCGATGCAGATTTATTAGAAATAAAAATTGGTCGCAATAAAAACTCAGTTCCCTTAAAGTTTATTTCCCTCAAACTTATTTTAATCTTTACTTTGCAAACTTTAAATGCCTTCAAATTAAGAGCCGTATAAATATCATTCCTACTTTTTTAGTCGCAGGGGACTTTTTTATAAATTTTTATATTCAAAATCAATTTAAAGCAGCTTTTAAGAAAAAACACAAATTCTTATAAAATTTTTGAAATTTCTGTCAAATATGTTATAATTTTTGGTCTCTAAGACCAAATATATGACAATCTTGTTTTATTAGTAAAAAAACACATTGTTTTATTGAAAACCAATGTCGCCAAGTTTTCGTCGCATTAGCAGGCAAAATAGCGCGTTTGTTTTTGTTGTTAATTGTCATAGGAATGAAGTCAAATCCAAAAAAGTTACAAAATGAAGATGACATTAAAATAAATTTTCGTCGAACAAGCGAATTTATTAAGTCGCTTGGGATTTTTAACTAAGTTTTTTTGGTCGCATGGTCCTAATTTCTATTTCAAACTTTCTTATTTTAAATAGCTTTCGAGACAGATAATAAAAATAATAATCATAATCACAATAATAATCATAATAATTTCAAATCGCAATCGCTTCATTTTTTTGGTCGCATGGGGCTTATTTTTATTTTCTTTTTAAAAAATTGTTCAATGCTTTCAAATTAGAAATCATGCAAATTTACGTTCTGACGTTTTTTGATCGCAGGGGACCTTTTATTTGCTTTAAAGTAAAAAACCACATATTTTAGTAAATTTTTTAAACTTTTGTCAAATTTATGTACACAGTTCCAATTTTTGGTTGCAGGGGACTTATTTGTATATTATTTTTTAACAATTTTTTAATACTTTCAACAAGAGCCTTATAAATAACGTTCTTACTGTTCTAGTCGCAGGGGACGTTTTATTCATTTTAGTTATTAATACCAATTTAAAGCAGATTTAAAGGAAAAAACTCAAATTTTAATAAAATTTTTTAAATTTTTGTCAAATTTGAGTACAGCTTTTGGTCTTTGAAGCTAAATATATGGCAATGTAGTTTTATTAGCAAAACAAAAATTGGTCGCAAGGAAAACTCAGTTCCCTCAAAGTTTATTTCCCTCAAACTTGTTTTTATTTTCTCTTTACAAATTTTAAATGCCTTCAAATTACGATCCTTACATACAATGTTTTAATTTTTTTGGTCGCAGGGGACTTTTTTATTTATTTTGATATTTAATATCAATTTAAAGCAGCTTTAAAGTAAAACAACACTTTTTTAAATTTCTGTCAAATTTTAGCACAAATTTTGATCTTTGAAGCCAAATAAATGTAGATGTAGTTTTATTAGTAAAACAAAAATTGGTCGCAAGGAAAACTCAGTTCCCTCAAAGTTATTTTCCAACTTCAAACATATTTTATTTTCTCTTTACAAATTTTAAATGACTTCAAATCAGTAGCCTTATAAATAACGTTGTTACTTTTTTGGTCGCAGGGGACTTTTCTGATTATTTTTATATTTAATATCTATTTAAAGCAGCTTTAAAGTAAAAAACACATATTTTTATGAAATTGCTTAAATTTCTGTCAAATTTGAGTACAAATTTTGGTCTCTGAAACCATATATGTATATAGTAATGATTTAATATTATTAAAAAAAATGGTCGCAAGGAAAACTCCATTTCCTTAAAGTTCATTTTCCTCAAATTGGTTTTAATTTTCTCTTTACAAACTTTATATGCCTTCAAATTAAGAGCCTTATAAATAAATATCTTAGTTTTTTGATCGCAGGGGACTTTTTTATTTATTTTGATGATTTAATATCAATTTAAAGCATCTTTAAAGTAAACAAATCGAATTTTTACAAATTTTTTTTAATTTCTGTCAAATTTGAGTACAAATTTTAGTCTTTGAAACCAAATAAATGGCGATGCAGTTTTATAAGTAACAAAATATTGGTCGCAAGGAAAAACTCATCTCCCCCAAAATTTATTTTCGTCACCTACAAGAATTTCAGAGATAGTTTTACAAAAAACTCATATTTTAATAAAAAAAACAAAAAACGAAAAAAATGAGATCCATTGTCGCCAAGTTTTCGTCGCTTTAATGCTTCTATATAAGTGGTCAAAATAACGCGATTTGAATGAAGTCAAATCCAACACAGGAACAAAATGAAGATGTCATTAAGAAAAATTTTCGTCGAACAAACAAATTATTAAGTCGCATGGGAATTTTATTTTTAGATTGTTTGGTCGCATGGCACTTATTTTTTACCATTTTTCAGTCGCTGCACATAAAAACTGATCAGCCGAATTTGTTTCCCAGAATTAAGTACTCAGCGATTTATTTTCAGTCACTTTGAGTATCGCAGGATCAAAAATAATAGCAATTAACGTTTCAAAGCACTTAATTTAATACCCTTTGATTTTTAAAGCCGCAAATTTCAATTTTTTCTTTTTTTTACTGTTAAAATAGCTTCATTTTTTTTACACCAATTTATTAAAAAATTATTTTAAGCCTACTCTCCTAATGTTGTCACACTCTAATGAAACTTCCTAAAAGTCTAAGTGCTCCCAACCCTAAGCTTAAGCTATGTATCCTTTCCAAGCCTTACCTTGCGTTTACTTAACCGCAGAGACCTTAAGTTCCGATAAGCCTCGTCAAATCATAACACAGTCATCTGTGCCTTAAGTTTGGAATCCTATATTCCCGAAATTTTCCTTTCAATATAATCAAAACAAAAAAACCGAGCCAAGGATAATCTTTGCCACCGCAGCAATGGCAGTCACACGACACATTCATGTTTCCAAGCATATCACCTTGGTGCTGAACTGTTTCTAATCCTTTTATGCTTTCCATGACTGGGATCCTTTATTTTTGTTTTTTTTCTTCGTTGTCCTGTTTTTCTGATTTTTGGGTAAAATACAAATTTATGTGCATAAATAAACCGTTGAGTAGGTGTGGGAGTATTTATGTATTTGTATTTGTGCTGCTCTTAACATGCGTTGTTTATCTTGTTTTCGTGTCCATTTATATGGTAGGTATGATTGTATGCGTACTTCAACTATTTATTTGCCTGTGTCCTTATGTCAGTGTGCGTGGTAACTTATTCCTAGTTCGGTCGTCAAGCATTTTCAAGCATAAATTTAATATTAAACTAGATACTTGCGGTTATTTGTTGACTGGTTCTAATAGATTTATGCATTGCCAAAGGCAAGCCGGTGTTTTGATAGCAATGAGCTTGAAATAGAGTCAGGCGGTTGTGCCTTGAGGCCAGTCAAAGTCTATTTGAAATTAAATGGTTTTGAAGCTAGACAAAAAGGGAGCTAACAAGATGCGTAGAGAAGGTAAAGGTTTTGATTGACTATCCCAGCAGTTACACACAAAATTAAGTTATTTGTGAAGATATAGCATTTTTATTCATTTTTAGTTTGCTTTCATTTACTTCACTTTAGACCCTTGAAAAATATAAAAAGTTTGATGATTTAAGCAGAGAAGAATAAAAAAATGAAAAAATAATTCAATGTTATATTAAATTATGGCTTCCGTTAAGTTCATTTAGAGTATCCTTTTTTAGAACTCATACTGCAGAACTAAAAGCTACCCAGCTGAACCTAGCTACCTACACAGATCTTCATCATTTGGAACAGAGGAACAAAAATTGTTGGGAACTAGCTTAATTCTGCTCGTAAAGTGCACAGAATCTTTCCGTATTTTCAAAAAAAAAAAAAAAACAACAAAAAGCTTATCAAATGCTTATCATCAATAAAAAAATCAAGTTTTTTTTTCTTAAAACGAGTTTTCTTTTAAAACATTCTAGCGAATTTCTTCTACTTTGAAAGAAATTTACTTTCTTTAATAGAACCTAGAAAAAAAACCTGCGTCAAAAATCAAATCCCGAGTAAGACCGGGTACATCGCATATTTTGTTAATAAAAACCGAGCATACTGACGTTTAACATAAAGTTAAGGTTTTAAATTTTTGTAGACAACCATTAACATAAATAAGACAAATGTAAAGTTTTGCAGAGCACTCACCCTGCCATGGTGACCAACCGCGTTTTTGTTCACCCCATCTAGAATTTTTAACTAACAATTGAACTTCCAAAAAAATATAATGGCCAGGCAAATTTCCCCTCCTTCGTAAAAACGTGTGCAAAGCTATTTCGAAGCTCGTTTGAAACACTTCAGAATCTTACTCTCGTATGAAACAGTTTCGCATTTACAAGAAATAAAAAAGCTGCTGAGAGTTTATCTAGCTTCGATAAGATACTTCGTTAAAACTGTTACGAAGCAACATGCTGTGGTTTTGATCTCGCATAAAAATCTTCGCTTTCATTAGTATTGTTTATGTCTTTACGAAGCACCCTATTGAGGCTCTCTCACATGAGCATTCCTCTCACATCCTTCAAACATCCTTCTCACATGAGCATCCCTGCTCTCATAAGTAATATAAAGCTAACTTACCGAGCTTCGATCAGGTTCTTCGTTAATGCCTTCACAAGGCACCATATCGAGGATTCACTCTCACATTAGCAGTCCCGCCGTAATAAATTGCGTATCAAAAAGAGCTGTAGAATTTGCTTTTTTAATAAAACAAACAATTGCTTAAGTGTCTCTTTGATTTCTACTCGATTATAAAGTAGACACATGTAGATTTTTTTTACACTGAAAGAAAAATGTTTTATTTGTACAAAAATGTAATTTGAATTTTGTGTTTAAAATAAAGCTTGCAACAAATTTCGTCAAAGAATGAGCAAATGTGTTTAAGGGGGCATATAGGTTAACAATTTTTAAAAAAATAACGTCAAAAACCTCTTCAACAATTCTGAAAATAATTTTTTTTTGTATTCTTGAAATGTTATAAATATAAATATGTGCAAAATTTGAAAACGATATCTCTTTTCCTTCTACGAAAAAAATTCCCAAAAAAAAAATTTTTTTTTAAAATTTGTAACCTATATGGCCCCTTAAAACTTAAAAAAAAAAAACTCACGTATGAAAAAAGGGGAAATGATGAACACATTTACAGATGGATTCTGTGCGTTACCGGTAACAGCAATATTGTTACCGAAACTCGTTACCGGTCTTAGAAATTGGTATTCTGTGCACTCGGTAACGCTTTTAACAGTCGTAAACTCACCTAATTGAAATGAAGCTCGCTCTTTTGTGTGGTGAAATATGAATAATGGCAAGTGAGAAGTAAATACATAGAATTAATTGCATTATGTTAACTTTTTATATAATATTTGTTTTTCTTGGCATGAAATATGTACGCACTACGCCGGCGCTGCGGTGTTATCTATATTTAATTTATATATTAAGTGTATGTAAATGAATAAATATTACACAGTGAGTTGCTATAAATTTTTGTCATTGAAAAGTACTGAAGATGCAGGAACAGTGAATTTGACATCGTTTTTTATTTTAATTTGCTCCGATTTCGATTTGAGGATTTTAAAATTAAATTAATTACTCAAAAAACGAGCAATTTTTTGTAATGCCAGCTAAAAAATGTCTTTTGTTTTGCTTGTTACCACCTAAAGAGATGGTAACAATATTCACCGGTAACGCTTGGTCATAGAATACCAACAGAGTGTTCAAGTTACTAAAAGGTGAATTTTTACGGTAACAAGATTAATGTTACCGCGACAGAATTGATCTGTTAATGAACATATTGTGTTCAATTTTAGAAGCATGTTTTTTTCAGTGTATTAACATAAAATCTTTTAAAACTGCCACGCTACTAGCTGGCTTCACCTCTTATCGATACATCTTTTACCCCCTCCCAATACTTATCTCCACCAAATTTTCGTATTGCCTTCTCTTCGAAAATGAACAAATGAAATCGGTCGAAGTAGGGAAAATAAAGCTGACTTGCCAGGTTTCGATCAGGTGCTTGAATAATGACTGTATGAAGATTTCAGTGAGGTAAAAACTTTGATTAAAAAAATTAAATAAAAAAAATGTAAATGTTTTTCGGTTTATCGCAAAAAAAACAGAATACAGAATACTTAAAAACTTGTGCGTGGTAACTTATTCCTAGTTCGGTCGTCAAGCATTTTCAAGCATAAATTTAATATTAAACTAGATACTTGCGGTTATTTGTTGACTGGTTCTAATAGATTTATGCATTGCCAAAGGCAAGCCGGTGTTTTGATAGCAATGAGCTTGAAATAGAGTCAGGCGGTTGTGCCTTGAGGCCAGTCAAAGTCTATTTGAAATTAAATGGTTTTGAAGCTAGACAAAAAGGGAGCTAACAAGATGCGTAGAGAAGGTAAAGGTTTTGATTGACTATCCCAGCAGTTACACACAAAATTAAGTTATTTGTGAAGATATAGCATTTTTATTCATTTTTAGTTTGCTTTCATTTACTTCACTTTAGACCCTTGAAAAATATAAAAAGTTTGATGATTTAAGCAGAGAAGAATAAAAAAATGAAAAAATAATTCAATGTTATATTAAATTATGGCTTCCGTTAAGTTCATTTAGAGTATCCTTTTTTAGAACTCATACTGCAGAACTAAAAGCTACCCAGCTGAACCTAGCTACCTACACAGATCTTCATCATTTGGAACAGAGGAACAAAAATTGTTGGGAACTAGCTTAATTCTGCTCGTAAAGTGCACAGAATCTTTCCGTATTTTCAAAAAAAAAAAAAAAAACAACAAAAAGCTTATCAAATGCTTATCATCAATAAAAAAATCAAGTTTTTTTTTCTTAAAACGAGTTTTCTTTTAAAACATTCTAGCGAATTTCTTCTACTTTGAAAGAAATTTACTTTCTTTAATAGAACCTAGAAAAAAAACCTGCGTCAAAAATCAAATCCCGAGTAAGACCGGGTACATCGCATATTTTGTTAATAAAAACCGAGCATACTGACGTTTAACATAAAGTTAAGGTTTTAAATTTTTGTAGACAACCATTAACATAAATAAGACAAATGTAAAGTTTTGCAGAGCACTCACCCTGCCATGGTGACCAACCGCGTTTTTGTTCACCCCATCTAGAATTTTTAACTAACAATTGAACTTCCAAAAAAATATAATGGCCAGGCAAATTTCCCCTCCTTCGTAAAAACGTGTGCAAAGCTATTTCGAAGCTCGTTTGAAACACTTCAGAATCTTACTCTCGTATGAAACAGTTTCGCATTTACAAGAAATAAAAAAGCTGCTGAGAGTTTATCTAGCTTCGATAAGATGCTTCGTTAAAACTGTTACGAAGCAACATGCTGTGGTTTTGATCTCGCATAAAAATCTTCGCTTTCATTAGTATTGTTTATGTCTTTACGAAGCACCCTATTGAGGCTCTCTCACATGAGCATTCCTCTCACATCCTTCAAACATCCTTCTCACATGAGCATCCCTGCTCTCATAAGTAATATAAAGCTAACTTACCGAGCTTCGATCAGGTTCTTCGTTAATGCCTTCACAAGGCACCATATCGAGGATTCACTCTCACATTAGCAGTCCCGCCGTAATAAATTGCGTATCAAAAAGAGCTGTAGAATTTGCTTTTTTAATAAAACAAACAATTGCTTAAGTGTCTCTTTGATTTCTACTCGATTATAAAGTAGACACATGTAGATTTTTTTTACACTGAAAGAAAAATGTTTTATTTGTACAAAAATGTAATTTGAATTTTGTGTTTAAAATAAAGCTTGCAACAAATTTCGTCAAAGAATGAGCAAATGTGTTTAAGGGGGCATATAGGTTAACAATTTTTAAAAAAATAACGTCAAAAACCTCTTCAACAATTCTGAAAATAATTTTTTTTTGTATTCTTGAAATGTTATAAATATAAATATGTGCAAAATTTGAAAACGATATCTCTTTTCCTTCTACGAAAAAAATTCCCAAAAAAAAAATTTTTTTTTAAAATTTGTAACCTATATGGCCCCTTAAAACTTAAAAAAAAAAAACTCACGTATGAAAAAAGGGGAAATGATGAACACATTTACAGATGGATTCTGTGCGTTACCGGTAACAGCAATATTGTTACCGAAACTCGTTACCGGTCTTAGAAATTGGTATTCTGTGCACTCGGTAACGCTTTTAACAGTCGTAAACTCACCTAATTGAAATGAAGCTCGCTCTTTTGTGTGGTGAAATATGAATAATGGCAAGTGAGAAGTAAATACATAGAATTAATTGCATTATGTTAACTTTTTATATAATATTTGTTTTTCTTGGCATGAAATATGTACGCACTACGCCGGCGCTGCGGTGTTA
The DNA here is from genome assembly GCA_943735915.1 of Pherbina coryleti. Taxonomy (NCBI): domain Eukaryota; kingdom Metazoa; phylum Arthropoda; class Insecta; order Diptera; family Sciomyzidae; genus Pherbina; species Pherbina coryleti. Next base: position 27,816,690 of record OX030952.1, read on the forward strand.
TCTATATTTAATTTATATATTAAGTGTATGTAAATGAATAAATATTACACAGTGAGTTGCTATAAATTTTTGTCATTGAAAAGTACTGAAGATGCAGGAACAGTGAATTTGACATCGTTTTTTATTTTAATTTGCTCCGATTTCGATTTGAGGATTTTAAAATTAAATTAATTACTCAAAAAACGAGCAATTTTTTGTAATGCCAGCTAAAAAATGTCTTTTGTTTTGCTTGTTACCACCTAAAGAGATGGTAACAATATTCACCGGTAACGCTTGGTCATAGAATACCAACAGAGTGTTCAAGTTACTAAAAGGTGAATTTTTACGGTAACAAGATTAATGTTACCGCGACAGAATTGATCTGTTAATGAACATATTGTGTTCAATTTTAGAAGCATGTTTTTTTCAGTGTATTAACATAAAATCTTTTAAAACTGCCACGCTACTAGCTGGCTTCACCTCTTATCGATACATCTTTTACCCCCTCCCAATACTTATCTCCACCAAATTTTCGTATTGCCTTCTCTTCGAAAATGAACAAATGAAATCGGTCGAAGTAGGGAAAATAAAGCTGACTTGCCAGGTTTCGATCAGGTGCTTGAATAATGACTGTATGAAGATTTCAGTGAGGTAAAAACTTTGATTAAAAAAATTAAATAAAAAAAATGTAAATGTTTTTCGGTTTATCGCAAAAAAAACAGAATACAGAATACTTAAAAAAAGAACAAACAAAAAATAATATATTTATATATGATGTCACATTGAGCATACTGGCAGTTTAACTTGGGCTTGGTTATGCACCGATCCAATAAGATATTCCCTGGACCAATCTATTGTACTTTTTTTTAATATTGAATGCGTATCAATTCATACTAGAAATATCCTAGTTAAGATGCTTGAGCAGAACTTAAAGCGAAGCACGCAAATCAAACTCGCCCAATGTTATTTCAAACTTGCTTTCACAAGTGCTTACGAAGTTTTATCGAGGCAGAAAATCTGAACTTATATTCACAAGTTTCTTAGAAAATATATCAAGATGGAAACCTCTTATTAGCCGTGTTTTATTCGTACTGGTTTAACCTGATGAACGAATAGATCGCATTAGTTAAACTTTTTTACGTTTTTCTCTTGACCGCTTGGGACATTCGAGCTTGTAGCCTTGACCGCTTGGGACACTGTAGCTTGGGGCATTGACCGCTTGGCGCAATAAAATTACGACTCTTTTGCATCCATTTTTATTTATTTATTGCAAAGAAATAAGCACAGCTGTTTCCTTTGACAGCAAAGGATGACTATAAATCAATGAAAAAAAAAATAAACAACGACACCTATAGTGCAGTAGCGGAGCAAAAATAAGTTTAACAGATGATCCAGCTACTGAGCAGGTTCATCTTTTTGTTAGTGTTCTGCATGTAATTTAGAATATTTTTGGTTAAGCCAGTACGAATAAAACATGGCTATTGTCTCGAAAATTAAACTTATTGGAAGTTCAATTGTTAGTTGGATTATCCTCTCCCTCTAGCATCTCTTTTTAACGACTTTTTTACGAAATATGTAATAAGTACATTAGTTTCGATAAGGTTAAGAAATTATAATATTATCAGAGCAGGTTACAGCTCAGGTTTCTATTGGGCTCCTAATAACATTAAAACCAGAAGTCTACTCACAAACTCAACTAGCTCGTAAGTTTCGATTAGTTGAAAAATTTCAATATTCGACTGCTGAAGTTTCTATTGGGCTTCTATAGAGCTTGCGGCCAGAAGTTTAATAGAGGCTAAGTTCAAAGTTTATTATCATCTTAGAAAACTTAGATAATGAAATATATAACAAGCGTTAACTACAGAATATTTGGATATGGATATGGATATGGATGAAGATATGGATATGGATATGGATATGGATATGGATATGGAAGGGATATGGATATAGATATGGATATGGATATGGATATGTATATGGATATGGATATGGATATGGATATGGATATGGATATGGATATGGATATGGATATGGATATGGATATGGATATGGATATGGATATGCATATGGATATGGATATGGATATATCTTGTTGATCAATATTTGTTGTTATTTTCTTGATTCTTACTGCATTTAAAAGACTTTGCCTTATATGTGAACATTATTTTTTCTAAATAAAATAAAAAATAAAAAAAATATGGATATGGATATGGATATAGATATGGATATGGGCATGGATATGGATACGGATATGGATATGGATATCGATATGGAAATGGATATGGGTATGGATATGGATATGGATATGGATATGGATATGGGTATGGATATGGATATGGATATGTATATGGATATGGATATGGATATGGATATGCATATGGATATGGATATGGATATATCTTGTTGATCAATATTTGTTGTTATTTTCTTGATTCTTACTGCATTTAAAAGACTTTGTCTTATATGTGAACATTATTTTTTCTAAATAAAATAAAAAATAAAAAAAATATGGATATGGATATGGATATAGATATGGATATGGGCATGGATATGGATACGGATATGGATATGGATATCGATATGGAAATGGATATGGGTATGGATATGGATATGGAAGGGATATGGATATAGATATGGATATGGATATGGATATGTATATGGATATGGATATGGATATGGATATGGATATGTATATGGATATGGATATGGATATGGATATGAATATGCATATGGATATAGATATGCCTATGATATTGATATGGATATGGATATGGGTATGGATATGGATACGGATATGGATATGGATATGAATATGGATTTGATATGGATATGGATATGGATATAAATATGGATATGGATATGGATATGGATATAGATATGGATACGGATATGGATATGGATATGGATATGGATATGGGTATGGATATGGCTATGGATATGGATATGGATATGGATATGGATATGGATATGGATATGGATATGAATATGGATATGGATATGGATATAGATATGGATATGGATATAGATATGGATATGGATATCGATATGGAAATGGATATGGGTATGGATATGGATATGGATATGGATATGGATATGGATATGGGTATGGATACGGATATGGATATGAATATGAATATGAATATGAATATGAATATGAATATGAATATGAATATGAATATGAATATGAATATGAATATGAATATGAATATGAATATGAATATGAATATGAATATGAATATGAATATGAATATGAATATGAATATGAATATGAATATGAATATGAATATGAATATGAATATGAATATGAATATGAATATGAATATGAATATGAATATGAATATGAATATGAATATGAATATGAATATGAATATGAATATGAATATGAATATGAATATGGATATGGATTTGGATATAGATATGGATATGGATATGGATATGGATATGGATATGGATATGGATATGGATATGGATATGGATATGGATATGGATATGGATATGGATATGGATATGGATATGGATATGGATATGGATATGGATATGGATATGGATGAAGATATGGATATGAATATGGATGAAGATATGGATATAAATATGGATGAAGATATGGATATGAATATGGATATGGATATGGATATGGATTTGCATATGGATATGGATATGGATATATCTTGTTGATTATTACTTGTTGTTATTTTCTTGATCCTTACTGCATTTAAAAGACTTTGTCTTATATGTGAACATTATTTTTTCTAAATAAAATAAAAAATAAAAAAAATGGATATGGATATGGATATAGATATGCATATGATTATGGATATGGATATGGATATGGATATGGATATGGATATGGATATGGATATGGATATGAATATGCATATGGATATAGATATGCATATGATTATGGATATGGATATGGATATGGGTATGGATATGGATACGGATATGGATATGGATATGAATATGGATATTGATATGGATATGGATATGGATATAAATATGGATATGGATATGGATATGGATATAGATATGGATACGGATATGGATATGGATATGGATACGGATATGGATATGGATATTGATTTGATTATGAATATGAATATGGATATGGATATGGATATGGATATAGATATGGATATGGATATGGATATGTATATAGATATGGATATGGATATCGATATGGAAATGGATATGGATATGGGTATGGATATGGATATGGATATGGATATGGATATGGATATGGATATGGATATGGATATGGATATGGATATGGATATGGATATGGATATGGATATGGATATGGATATGGATATGAATATGGATATGGATATGGATATTGATATGAATATGAATATGAATATGAATATGAATATGAATATGAATATGAATATGAATATGAATATGAATATGAATATGAATATGAATATGAATATAGATATGGATATGGATATAGATATGGATATGATTATGGATATGGATATGGATATGGATATAGATATGGATATGGATATGGATATGGATATGGATATGGATATGGATATGGATATGGATATGGATATGGATATCGATATGGATATGGATATGGATGAAAATATGGATATGGATATGGATATGGATATGGATATATCTTGTTGATTATTACTTGTTGTTATTTTCTTGATTTTTACATCATTTAAAAGACTTTGTCTTATATGTGAACATTATTTTTTCTAAATAAAATAAAAAATAAAAAAAATTTGGATATGGATATGGATATAGATATGGATATGGGCATGGATATGGATACGGATATGGATATGGATATGAATATGGATATTGATATGGATATGGATATGGATATGGATATGGATATGGATATGGATATGGATATGGATATGGATATGGATATGGATATGGATACGGATACGGATACGGATACGGATACGGATACGGATACGGATACGGATACGGATACGGATACGGATACGGATATGGATATGGATATGAATATGGATATGGATATAGCTATGAATATGGATATCGTTAGGATATTGATATGGATATGAATATGGATACGAATATGTATCCGATTATTACTACCGAAGACTTAGATTTCTTACCGATGTTTTTCTATCACCACACAAGCTTGTTCACTCGCAATGCTGTCGATCTTATCGCCTGTTGAAACATCGAGCCTTAAGATTTCATCGTACACTTCTTAACAGTGTTTTCGCTACAGTAGCTTCTTCTATTTTAATACGAAGTGCATTGTCAAGATTCTCTCAAAAACTTGAAGAAGAAATTGGTTCATATCAAATAACAAAAACTAACCACAACATTCCTTTTTTCTCTCAATAAAAATTCAAAAACGCTATCTCACTGGATATCTCAAATTTATTGATTTTTATATGAAGTCATAAAATCTTACAACTTACAAAACATATAAATTTTGTACGAGCACGCATTTTGTATAGCTGCCGAATAGTTTACAAGCCTGAGAGTTTATTTGCTCTAACTATTGTAATGAAAAACTACGCCTGAGTGTATCATATTTCAAACTTTAACTTGAGCTCGTGACCTTACTTAGTTGTCAGGGTGGGTGTCCTGAATGTAGATCCGTAGCACATGTGCATGAATTCGTATCGCAGCACGTGCAGATATTTTATGACATCTCCGTGTGGTAGATGCACAGTTAGAATGTAAAAGCCCACATACCACACACACACACACACGTAGCATAAGAGACCGTTAGATATAGAGATAAAAAATACACAGGTAACAAAACTAAGCAAAATATATTCAAGTTAGAAAGTTGTTGTTATTAAAAAAGTAAAATAAATGATGCTGCTTCGTTGCTGGGACACATTTTTAATTTTTTCTTTTTCTTTATTGTATACGAGAATGTAACCTGCCAGTGTTTTTTATGCTTAAAGAACAAAATATTTTAACGAAAATTTATAGCTTACGCAAAAGTTTTTATTAAATAAATTAGTTTTTATGGCATGACATTTTTTTCTTTTTTCTTTGTTTACTGCCAAAGCGCATAAAATGCTTCAACTCCGTTTAACCGCTCCTTGGCAGCGTAAGCACACAACGCTTTCGTTCTCATGTATGTATGGATGCAACAAGTTTTTGAAGGTATTTATTTTGATATATTTTGCCAAAGTGCTTATTTTTTTCTATATGAGCGTGAGCTTATTTCTTTCCTATCCTGCACGAACTCATTAAAATTCTGCCAAGTGCACGAGGGGCACATTAAAAAGTTTTGAGCTTTTTGCTTTAGCTCTTGTTGTGCTTGTTTATGTTGTTGTTTGTTGAATGCGGTTGCAACTCTTTTGCTTGATTTTCTGTTGTTTATGTTTGAAATTTTTGTTTGTATTTTTCTATTTTTGCTGTGGTCTCTAAGGCGATTATGAATATTATAAAGCATCGGTAGCGTTGGTAGTTAAGGACTCAATGAAACATGAAAAATGCGCTAAATTAATTTTATACATATTAAAATTGTGAAAATTTATGCAAATGTGCATATATTTGGAAAAATTTTATTAATGAAGCTGTGCTTAGTAGACTGAAAAGCGGGGTAACAACTGCTGATATTGGAGAAGAAGGTATGGAATAAACTATAGGGGTTCGGAGACAAAAGGTAGAGGGATAAAAGATAAAGAGGGTTTAAGGAATATATATAGATATAGGAGGACAAAGAGGAATAAAGAAAAGAAAGAGGAGACTGGATAGAGATTAGAGAAGATCAAACAGAGGATTAAAGAGAATAAAAGACATGGAAAGACAAATAAACGAAATAGGATAGAGGAAAGTGTATAGAGTATACTGGAAAAGGATACAAGAAAAAGAATAGAGAGTAAAGAATAAAGAATAAGGGATAGAGGCAATGTTGAATAGAGAATAAAAAAAAAAATAATTCAAGAGGAGGATACAGGATGGAGAATATAGGGTAAAAGTAAAATATAAAGAAAAAAAAATAAAGGATAGAAATGGAATAGAGTCTGGACCATTAAATGGAGGTGGGGATATATATGTAAAGATAGTGAAGTAGATATAATATTTAAAAGGTATAAATATGGTCATGGAAAAAGCCATGGATATTTGTGAGTATCGAATTACAATTTTTTTTCGAATTTCACATTCTAAGAGGTCTCAAAAGTTGCATGGGGTTGTCAAGATCACCATATCCATTGGATATGGGTATAGATATGGATATGGAAATGGATATCAGTAAGAATATGGATATACATATGGGTATGAATCTAAATATGAATATGGATATGGTTGAAGATATAGATATGGATACGGAATTGTACATGGTTTGCAAAAATAAAAGGATGTCAATATTGAAATGGATATGAATATGGATGTGGATATGGATATGGATATGGATATGGCTATGGATATGGATATGGATATGGATATAGATATAGATATGGATATGGATATGGATATGGATATGGATATGAATATGGATATGGATATGGATATGGATATGTACATGGATGTGTATATGGATATGGATATGGATATGGATATGGATATGGATATGGATATGGATATGTACATGGATATGGATATGGATATGGATATGGATATGGATATGGATATGTACATGGATATGGATATGGATATGGATATGGATATGGATATGGATATGGATATGGATATGGATATGGATATGGATATGGATATGGATATTGATATGGATATGGATATGGATATGGATATGAATATGGATATGGATATGGATATGGATATAAATATGTAGTGTATATAAAAGTGGATATTTATATGGATATGTATATGGATGTGGATATGGATATGTATATGGATATGGATATGGATATGGGTATGGATATGGATACGGATATGGATATGGATATGGATATGGATATGGATATGGATATGAATATAAATATGAATATGGATATGGATATGTATATGAATGTTGATATGGATATGTATGATACGGATATAATATAGATATGGATATGGTTAGGGATATTTATATTGATACGAATATGGACATGGATATGGATATTAATATGAAGTGGATATAAAAATGGATATGAATATGGATATAGATATAGATATGGATATGGATATGGATATGGATATGGATATGAATATGGATATGGATATGGATATGGATATGGATATGGATATGTACATGGATATGGATATGGATATGGATATTGATATGGATATGGATATGGATATGGATATGGATATGGATATGGATATGGATATGGATATGGATATGAATATGGATATGGATATGGATATGGATATGGATATGGATATGGATATGGATATGGAAATGGATATGGATATGGATATGGATATGGATATTGATATGGATATGTATATGGATATGGGTATGGATATATATATGGATACGGATATGGATATGGATATGGATATGGATATGGATGTGGATATGGATATGGATATGGATATGGATATGAATATGGATATGGAAATGGATATGGATATGGATATGGATATGAATATAAATATGAATATGGATATGGATATGTATATGAATGTTGATATGGATATGTATGATACGGATATAATATAGATATGGATATGGTTAGGGATATTTATATTGATACGAATATGGACATGGATATGGATATTAATATGAAGTGGATATAAAAATGGATGTGTATATGGATATGGATATGGATATGGATATGGATATGGATTTGGATATTGATATGGAAATGAACGATATTGGTATTGATATGGATATGGATATGGATATGGATATGAATATAAATATGGATATGGATATGGAAATGGATATGGATATGGATATGGATATGGATATGGATATGGAAATGAACGATATTGGTATTGATATGGATATGGATATGGATATGGATATGAATATAAATATGGATATGGATATTAATATGAAGTGGATATAAAAATGGATGTGTATATGGATATGGATATGGATATGGATATGGATATGGATTTGGATATTGATATGGAAATGAACGATATTGGTATTGATATGGATATGGATATGGATATGGATATGAATATAAATATGGATGTGTATATGGATATGGATATGGATATGGATATGGATATGGATTTGGATATTGATATGGAAATGAACGATATTGGTATTGATATGGATATGGATATGGATATGGATATGAATATAAATATGGATATGGATATTGATATGGATATGTATATGGATATGGGTATGGATATATATATGGATACGGATATGGATATGGATATGGATATGGATATGGATATGGATGTGGATATGGATATGGATATGGATATGGATATGGATATGGATATGGAAATGGATATGGATATGGATATGGATATGGATATGGATATGGATATGGATATGGATATGGATATGAATATAAATATGAATATGGATATGGATATGTATATGAATGTTGATATGGATATGTATGATACGGATATAATATAGATATGGATATGGTTAGGGATATTTATATTGATACGAATATGGACATGGATATGGATATTAATATGAAGTGGATATAAAAATGGATGTGTATATGGATATGGATATGAATATGGATATGGATATGGATATGGATTTGGATATTAATATGGAAATGAACGATATTGGTATTGATATGGATATGGATATGGATTGAGATTGAGTTTGAGCTATAGATTTAGACTTACGATTGAGATTGAGACTGAGACTGAGATTGAGATTGAAATTGAGATTTAGGTTGAGATTGAGATTGAGATTGAAATTGAGATTGACATTGATATTGAGATTGAGAATGAGATTGAGATTGAGATTGAGATTGAGATTGAGATTGAGATTGAGTTTGAGATTGAGATTGAGATTAAGATTGAGATTGAGATTGAGATTTAGATTGAGATTGAGATTGAGATTGAGATTGAGATTGAGATTGAGATTGAGATTGAGATTGAGATTGAGATTGAGATTGAGATTGAGATTGAGATTGAGATTGAGATTGAGATTGAGATTGAGATTGAGATTGAGATTGAGATTGAGATTGAGATTGAGATTGAGATTGAGATTGAGATTGAGATTGAGATTGAGACTGAGATTGAAATTAAGAATTACATTGAGATTGGTACTGAAACTGAAATTTTAAGTGGTTTGACTATTGAATGTGATTCAAGGTCAATAAATTATGTGAACTGAAATGTTTTTGATGACTTTACAGAAAAGCTTTCGTTCACTTGTATTTTTTATTTTTAGATTTTATTGGTTATAAAAATAAAATGCTTAGATGCCTTAACACTTGTTCCCACTTTTTGAGAGTCCGATTGTCAAGAGCATTTTAATTTCACTTCCTTTTGTAAGAAGCTTTATTGGAATTTGTACATATATACTAGTCGTTGGGTATTTCTGTTGATTTTTTAAATTCCTTTGATATATCTACCTTTTGAAGTTTAAAATATTCATAGAAAATTTTTATAATATTGAAAAAGAAAAATAATTTGTAATGTGTTTTTGTTTTTGTTTCTTCTTAATAAAAATAACTTGAATAAAAAACTAAAAATAATATGCAGAAAAATTCAACAACAAAAATAGATCACAAATAATAAAAACATTAAAATTCAATGGATGTCAAAGCTTGCTGGAAGGCTCTTTGAAACAAAATATTTTTAATATTTGATGTGATAGACACATCAATGCACACAACATTGTTTACATATGCTGAAATACATGCAAAGCTGCTTAAATGTACTACATATGTATGTATGCAAATATGACTCAGTTGTGGCTGGCATGTTTCCATAACAATAACCAACTTACTCTAGGGCCAACCCCTCGCTACCGCTACCTTTCAGCATCATGTCAACTTTTTGATGACAGTTACTTTTTTTTCGTTTACTTCATTTGGAATTGTCAAAATCGGACCCCAAGGATAGAATCATGTGAGTGAGCTTTTGACTGTTGAGCTCATTGATATAGGTACAGCTGGAGAAAAAGTTCATTTCTAACCTTGAGAGGAACACATTGTTTGTTGATGTGGCTTTGGTTTGCAACATATGCACATCGGGTTCTTGGGTTTCGCAGATATGCAGTCATGAGGGATTCAATTCAAATTTATGTTAGCTTTAATAATAAATTTATCATAAGTTTTTAAAATATAAACATAAATCATGAGAGTACCTTTGTTTGGTTTCCCTTATAAAAGCTTTCAAATAAATCATGAGAGTAACTTTACTTTGTTTCACTTATAAAAGCTTTCAAAATTTAAACAACTTTCATAACGTTCAATTTTTTTTTAAGCTTATACATAAATGTAAACTTTTTAATAATATTTCCATTATAAGACTGACGCTGTTCAAATTTTGCGTTCAATTAAGCTCAACTTGTTTGATTTTTAACTGATGCTTTTTCCTCTTCTTCTTCACGCAAAAATCTTCTAAATGCCTTGATTAAAATTCATAGAAGCTTTAACTTAACAGCGCTGCAGCTTTCAAATTTTATTGTTAAATAAACATTGCATAATTTTTGGTGTGCACGCTTTTGCTTTAGCTACAACAGACAACGTTTTCCATTGAAATAAAGACCAGCTATAAAAGCAACAACAATGCTCAAAAATAATATAACGGAATGCAGCAAAATCAGCAGCTGCAACGGAAGAGCCGGAGACCAAAGCTTAAAATAAACTTGCCAAAAGTGCGATTACAAAAGAAATGCCAAAAAGTTTATGTTAAAACCAGAAACCGTGAAAACGAACGCGCCAAAAAAAAAAAACAAAAGAAAATAAGAAACTAAATGAATGAACAGCGCAAAATTGCGCTAATTTAAAGCTTAAGAAAGGGATTTGATGCTGCTGTACGTAAGTTCAAGTGAACCACGGTGAACAATAAAGAAAAAAAAAACAAAAAATGAAACGCTTCTGTGAGCGTACACATTAAGGAGTTAGGGGAGAAAGCTGTACGTAAAACATAACAAACAAGTTAAAGAAAGCAAATAAACCAACTTTTTTATGATTTTTTTTAACTCTCCTTTTAAATTTGCTGAGAGTAAAGAAAGCCGGAAGAAGAAAAGGAAATAAGACGCAAAATATATGAATGAAAAAGTGAAATCGTTAAATCAATAAAAAAGTCGTCAATCCAACTTTTTTAAAAGTAGGTCTATCTTAAATATAATTTTTTGTAATTCAAATAAATTCAAAAGCTTTATTTGTATCGAAATTGAAGTTATAGGCAGCTTAAGTTCTAAATACCTCGTAGTTCCCAAAGTACATCGGCGTTGCTTGGAATTGTTTCTCGCTAAGTGCAGGTAGTAAGATAAAGTGATGGTACAACCGCAAAGGAAAATTTTTTGACGTCATGATACAAAACCATATTTATCACGTTATCGGAAGGTGGTACAGGTCCAAGCAACGAAATTGCAAATTTGTTACATAGAATTATTTCTCGTTTAGAATAGCTACTTCAGCAAGAATGTTAGGTTATACTGTATACGGCTAAAACGGGGGAGGGTTGAAATAAATCTTATATCTCTATACTGAGCATGAGATGGTGAGGGTTACAAGGGGAGAACGAAGCTGGCGGCAAGTTGAAACACGAATTTTCGTGTTGCGTCGCTCTGGACATGGTTTGGAAAAACAAAAGGCTGTCTATGGATGGAAATGGATATGAATATGGATGTGGATATGGATATGGATATTAGGGTGATTCAAAAACTAAAAATTGTCGAAAATCAACCGAGACCGTTCAAAAATGGGATGATTATATCAAAATATGAAAACCAAATTAAAAAAAAATTTGTTTTTAATTTTTAGATAGTGCTACCAGCGGTTTTCTATTTTAGTTGAAGAAAATCGTGGAAAAAGCGTTAAAGTTGAAATATTCATATCTCTCTCGTTTTTGAACATATAATTATGAAACTTTCATGGCATACGCAAAATAGATCATCATTTATAAAAATAAGTTAAAATTTTGGATTCTAGATCAAAATTCTTATTCCGCCTTTTTAGTCAAAATTACTTGTAATAACCAGTGGCGGATCTACATACGGGTTGAAAGGGGTATAGCCCTCCATTTCCCCCCTTGTAAAATTTGTTGTATGGGGAAAAAACGCCATAAAAACCGTTTCAGCTCCCCCCTCGCGCTAGAAAACTGTAGTTTTAGACCCTCTCCCCCCTTTGGGAGAATCCTACATCCGCCACTGGTAATAAATTCCCCAAAATAGGAATGCGAAGATACGAAGAATTTGTATATTCGTTGCAACTGTTTACATTTTTGAATGGTTCGAAGCTCCGCTCGCAGTCGACGCTCCTAACAATGATCTCCGCTAATTGTAAAGCCTCCAGCAATATAAAAAGTTTGATCCAGAGATCGCGAATGCTGCGTTAAAGACATTTTCAAGACATCTTTGGTATTTGTCAGAGGAAATGATTTTTCTGGCATTATTTGACGAAAGAGTTCCCATCGAGACCAAAATAAACATGATAAAAGCGGAGTCAAAAGCAAAAGATGGTAATACAAATAATAAAGATAATACCTGCTATGAAAGAAATACATATATACAAACTCTACAGCTTTATACGATATAAATCTTTAAACGATTTTTCGATGGGTACATTTCATCGAAAATATATGGTCACATGGAGTTTGTTAATCACAATTTCATGTAGAATTCGAAACTGGATATTACTAGCATGGAAAAAATTACTCCTATTTAATATGCGCACCCACGCATATGGGTATGACCGTTTAAAGTTGAAAAGAGGCAAAAAGACTTGAGACACAAACTCAGTCTAATGCGAATTGTAGGAAGCTGTACCCGATTTTCGGGGGCTTATTACCAGTGGCGGATCTAGGATTTGCCCGAGGGTGGAGAGGCGTCTGAAACTACAGTCTTGTAGCCCGAGGGGGAGCTGAAACGGTTTTTATAGCGTTTTTTCCCCATACAACAAATTTTACAAGGGGGGAAATGGAGGGCTATACCCCTTTCAACCCGTATGTAGATCCGCCACTGGTTATTACAAGTAATTTTGACTAAAAAGGCGGAATAAGAATTTTGATCTAGAATCCAAAATTTTAACTTATTTTTATAAATGATGATCTATTTTGCGTATGGCATGAAAGTTTCATAATTATATGTTCAAAAACGAGAGAGATATGAATATTTCAACTTTAACGCTTTTTCCACGATTTTCTTCAACTAAAACAGAAAACCGCTGGTAGCACTATCTAAAAATTAAAAAAATTTTTTTTTTTTAATTTTGGTTTTCATACTTTGATATAATCATCCCATTTTTGAACGGTCTCGGTTGATTTTCGAAAAAATGTTTTTTTTTTAATCACCCTAATGGATATGGATATGGACATGAATAGTAGTATGGATATGGATATGGATATGGATATGGATATGGATATGGATATGGATATGGATATGGATATGGGTATGGATATGGATATGGATATGGATATGGATATGGATATGGATATGGGTATGGACATGGATATGGATATGGACATGGATATGGATATGGATATGGATATGGATAAGGATATTGATATGGGTATGTATATGGATATGGATATGAATATGGATATGGATATGGATATGGATATGAATATGGATATGGATATGGATATGGATATGGATAAAGATATGGATATAGATATGGATATGGATATGGATATGGATATGGATATGGATACGGATATTGATATGGATATGGATATGGATATGGATATGAATATGGATATGGATATGGATATGGATATGGATATGGATATGGATATGGATATGGATATGGATATGGATATGGATATGGATATGGATATGGATATGGATATGGATATGGATATGGATATGGATATGGATATGGATATGGATATGGATATGGATATTGATATGGGTATGTATATGGATATGGTTATGGATAAGGATATGGGTATGGATATGGATATGGATATGGATATAGATATGGATATGGATATGGATATGGATATGGATATGGATATGGATATGGATATGGATATGGATATGGATACGAATATGGACATGATATGGATATGAATATGAAAAGGATATAAAAATGGATTTGCATTTGGATATGGATATGGATATGGATATAACCAACTTATTTCCCTTTTTAATTTTATTGGAAAACGTTTGGCAAAGTATAAACGCACTAATTTTATAAATACTTTAGGGCCTTACATTGACTGAAATTAAAATTAATTTTTACCGAAGGGAATCAAGGATTAGATGGATTTATTGATGTATAATGAATTTGGATTTTTATTCAGTATTTTAGTTTTTTACTGATTTAGGAGCCTGCCCGAGGTCATTAAATAGATTTATGTTGATACGGAAGGAATATTCCGGAAAACGGTAGGATTCTTTTGGTGAAAGATTTCACCCCGCATTTTTTCAAAAATCGAAGAAGGAATATTTTTGAAGTATCACCACAATTTTTTTCCGAAATAGAAATTAAGAAATAGGACCATTCTTACGATTTAAGCCAAAAACCATTCAAAAATTGAAATTCTTGGAGGTGCTGTGAACCTCCAAAAAAGCGAAACGCTTCACCCACCACACTTTATAGTTTTCTTTACAAAAGTGACAAAATTAATATACCACTTTTACGTTTTCGTATGGGAGGTCCCGTAAGCAGTGTTCGGAAGGGATGGATCCCCACGGACAAGAACAATTTTCCTTTTGTAAAAGTAATGGGGGTCGTTCATAATTATTTACCCTCTCCGAACTCCCTTAAAGTCCCACTATTCAGTTGTATGAAAAAAAATTATGAAATTTGTGTGGGAGCCCCCCTAAAGAGTGGTCGGAGGGAATAGGTCTCCTATGGATAAATGTTCCTTTAACAAAAGTAATGGGGGTCAGTCTTACTTATTAACCCTTTCCGACCCCCCTTAAAACTCCCCTGTTCAGGTGTAAAGAATAAAAAAACAACAACAAAAACAAACAAACATACTTCAATCCAATGCTTTAAAGTTAAACTGTTTTCTAAACTCGAGAAACGAAGTTTGCACTGACGACACGAAGTTAATTCCACGAACTTCCTACATTTCAAGTTTTCTACATTTGGTGGCATGATTTTTGCTGCCTATGATTCGCGGAAACTTGTTGTTTGTCTGCCTCGACTTGCAGGGAGTTGGAGAATTAACAGAACTTGAAACAGCAAATTAATCCATGCATGCAGATCTATGGTCCACTGTTTCAATTGATATATGGTCTATGGAGTATTGTGATGAATCAGGGTTACAACACGGAGCAAAAAGTCCTTCTTATTGTGCTTAAACATGAGTTTGTCACATGGTAGCGCTTATGGACAACAGATAGCAAATGCAACACCCATCTGGCAGATAGCTTTCTCATTGCATTTATGCAAAACGTTCCCTATCCACTCGGTTGACATCCCCATAGCCCCAACAAATGATACCACAGCTGAAAATACTGTCACATACATGCACACACCTTAAATGCAAGCACATTTTGAGCGTTTAAATCGTTCAGTTATAAATGGCTTTAATAGCTTTAAAACACAAGAAAGCTTTCTCCGAAGCAGAGCAAAAGCCTAGAAGAAATTTTAATGGTAATAAACAATGCATAAAATTTCACAAAAAATCCAACTAACTTTGCAGACAAAAGTCAAGAGCAATGCAAAAACAAAAATAGAAAGCGGAAATTAAAATCAAAATAACATTTCCGCAAAGCAGCTGCTACAACAAATAAACCAACAACAAAAGCAACAACCCACTAATTACAATTCCGGCAAAGCAAAAACACGTTCTTGCTAACTGCTAAATAAGCAATTAAATGCAACGGAAAGCAAGGGAAGGCAACACACACACACACTCACACACATTAATAAGCTTACCACTACCACTAAAACCACACGCACCCACACATTGCGCAGTAATTAAGAGCATTGTTGAGAGCATTCATTCCGACTGTTCATTTTTTTTTTCAAATAAGCCTGCCGTCTTCTGCATTAAACTTCCTTGTTGTCCTTCCTCGATGACACCTACGCGATTAAGAAGCGTTAAGCTTGAAGAGGAAAAGTTGAAGAAAACTGTTGTAAATGCTTTTTACAACAACTACTTTAATTGTAGTGAGCAAATAATGGAGAGTGTTGGGTGGTAAAACGCGCAAATATTTCCCAAGCATGGGGGAGCGAAAATAGTAATTAAACATTTTCACAGGCACAAATGCATACATAAACACACACACACATACACACACACATACGCACCACTATCCGCATTTTAAAAATGTAGTTTCATTAACGTAGATACAGCACCATTTTGCATCATTTTGCATTATTTCCGGTTTTGCTTTTTTCTACTTTTTCATTTAATGTCTTCTGTGGCGGCTCATCTCATTTCGCGCTGTATTTCCTCTTATTTAATTCCCTTTCTTCTACTACTTCTATCTCTTTTTCTTCTTCTTCTCCTTCTTCTTCTTCTTGCATATATGTATGTTTGAATTGGCAGCATTTTCGTTAGCTTGGTTAGAAAAATATTGTGTGCTTGCAGCTTGAAGTGGGTATGAGTGTGTGTATGAATGTGTTTGTTCATTACTTATTTGCCTATTTGCCTGTGTGTCTGTCGGTATCTTCTTATATTTTCAAGCATTCATTCGTTTTGTAGCTTCATCTTCTTCGTCTTTCTAATTTTCCAGATTTGAGCATTGTTGGAATCTTCTTCAAGTGTGTTGCCAACTTCACAAATTATCGCATGGCACTAATGTGTTTAAGACAACAACAACTACGAAAACACAACAACAACAACAACAATCTCAGCACCCACAACAAGCACACCATCAACAACAATTAAAATTAACAACTTGCCAACCCTCGACAAAACTTCTACACTTCCGTTTTTGAAATTGTCGTCTATTGTTTGTTTTTCTGTTCTCCTTTCAAATATTTTGATGCAACAAATTTTCTTTTTTTAACGGTTCTTTAAGATGAATATTATGTTAAAAAGTTCTAATATAATGACAGTGAAGAAAAATTGAGACAAAAAAAAAATATTAATTTGTTGCAAACATTAACTAGAGAGAAATTTAAGATTTAGAATTTAGAATTTAGAATTTGGCATGAAGAATTTAGAATTTAGAATTTAGAATTTAGAATTTAGAATTTAGAATTTAGAATTTAGAATTTAGAATTTAGAATTTAGAATTTAGAATTTAGAATTAAAAATATAGAATTTAGAATTTAGAATTTAGAATTTAGAATTAAGAATTTAGAATTTAGAATTTAAAATTTAGAATTTGGAATTTAGAATTTAGAATTTAGAATTTAGAATTTAGAATTTAGAATTTAGAATTTAGAATTTAGAATTTAGAATTTAGAATTTAGAATGTAGAATTTAGAATTTAGAATTTAGAATTTAGAATTAAGAATTTAGAATATAAAATTTAGACTTGACAATTAAGAATTTAGAATTTAGAATTTAAAATTTAGAATTTAGAATTTAGAATTTAGAATTAAGAATTAAGAATTTAGAATTTAGAATTTGGTATAAAGAATTTAGAATTTAGAATTAAGAATTTAGAATTTAGAATTTAGAATTTAGAATTTAGAATTTAGAATTTAGAATTTAGAATTTAGAATTTAGAATTTAGAATTTAGAATTTAGAATTTAGAATTTAGAATTTAGAATTTAGAATTTAGAATTTAGAATTTAGAATTTAGAATTTAGAATTTAGAATTTAGAATTTAGAATTTAGAATTTAGAATTTAGAATTTAGAATTTAGAATTTAGAATTAAAATTACGAATTTAGAATTTAGAAATTAGAATTTAGAATTTAGAACTTAGAATTTAGAATTTAGAATTTAGACTTTAGAATTTAGAATTTAGAATCTAGAATTTAGAATTTAGAAATTAGAATTTAAAATTTAGAATTTAGAAATTAGAATTTAGAATTTAGAACTTAGAATTTAGAATTTAGAATTTAGAATTTATAACTTAGACTTTAGAATTTAGAATCTAGAATTTAGAATTTAGAATTTAGAATTTAGAATTTAGAATTTAGAATTTAGAATTTAGAATTTAGAATTTAGAATTTAGAATTTAGAATTTGGAATTTGAAATTAAGAATTTAGAATTTAGAATTTGGTATGAAGAATTTAGAATTTAGAATTTGGTATAAAGAATTTAGAACTTAGAATTTAGAATTTAGAATTTAGAATTTAGAATTTAGACTTTAGAATTTAGAATCTAGAATTTAGAATTTAGAATTTAGAATTTAGAATTTAGAATTTAGAATTTAGAATTTAGAATTTAGAATTTGGAATTTGAAATTAAGAATTTAGAATTTAGAATTTGGTATGAAGAATTTAGAATTTAGAATTTGGTATAAAGAATTTAGAATTTAGAATTTAGAATTGGAAATTTAGTCAGTACAAAAGTAATTATTCTGTGGAATTTTCTTAATACACTTGCTTGTCTCGTTATAAGTCACTTCACAAATATTACAACAAATAAGACAATTTTATTGTGTTTTGGTTTTTTTAAGAATCATGTCACGTAATAATGCTTAATTCTCGAGAAAGACAAAAACTTCAGGCGAAAAAGAATTACTGGCGGCCTGTTCACAGAGGCAAGCAGAAATCTGTACGTGACAGATTTATGACGATAAATAAATAAGTGTTCGTTATTCGAATAAAACGATTTTTCAATTCAACAGTTCTCTCTTGTCTACCACTCAGTTTGTATGGGTCATGTTTGTGGTGCAGAGTTATGTCTGAATGTCTGTCTGTTATTTTGTCTCAAAGTTAAAGTTCTATACCTTGTTTTTCACTTTCACTCAAATGATGGCGCCGTTTACACATTGATACACACTCAATTTGAGCTTCGTTGAGAATTAAAAACTAAAAAACAAAATGGCTGCCATATGATGCCTTTTTGTGATTTTGAATGTGGTTTCAGCGGGTGCAAAAGTTAAGTTGGTTCTTTTAGTATTTTATAAGCGAGTAGATAACATCTCCATTTTTTCAAGGTAATATTTTTATTCGTAACAAGCATTTCAAAAGAAAAATATTGTTGGTAGAGAATTCCCTGAATTTCTCTATTTTTTTTTTTAATATAGTATTTTCTTTGGAATCCCAGCAAACAGTATGACTCTTAAAAGACTCTTTTCAGACTCATAATAAAAAAAGACTCTTTTGTGAGTACATTTTCGTAGGTTATGAGGGTTCAAAATATGATTTATAATAATGACCGCTTTATTTCTCATTTTGGACTCAAAGTTAAGTCTCTTTTAAGACTCATATTTAATACTCTTTTAAGACTCATAATAAAGACTCTTTAAAGACTCATAATAAAAACTCATTTATAACTCATATGAATTGGTCTTTTTGGACTCAAAGTTAAGACTCTTTTAAGACTCATATTTAATACTCTTTTCAGACTCATAATAGAGACTCTTTAAATACTCATAATGAATAGTCTTTTATTTCCATATAAATTAGTCTTTTGGAGTCAAAACTAAGACTCTTTTTATAGCCATATTCAATACTCTTTTAAGAATCATGTAATGGAATCTTTAAAGACTCATAATTAAAACTCTTTCAGAACTCATGGAAGTAACAGTGATCGGCTTAGGTTGAAATTTTTTTTTTTAGATTAAAATTTATTTAAAATATTTTATAGTTAAAAAATAAAAAATAAATGACAAAAGTATTTTTTTTTTAAACATCCAATAAAAAGTAATCTAATAAAAAAAAGCTCAAGCCTGTGTTAGATAACACGGGCGCATAGGTCAGACGTAGAATACGACCTTTAAACGCTTGTTTAGTTACGCACTGTTTAAGGCTTTACGCAGCTTCTATGCAACCTTGCTAACATTGTTAAGCCCAGTATGCTGTAGAAGCGGAAAGAAACTTTCCATAAGGAATGCATTGAGTTTTTGACAGCGAAAAGGCAGCGGAATTTTTTTTTCGCTACTTAGGACGCTGTAGAGGTGAAAAATTTGTTCAATGCTAGCAAGTACAACCACCATGTGGAGAGTTGAAATGTCAAAATTTCGCTGTCGATTATATGTCCGGGCATTTAATTGGCACCAGAATTTTGACATTTCAATAAGAAAACAGTACGACCTCGCTTTACGCAACACTCAATTATCGCAATACTCAAAAATTTATATTGTTTACTCAGTAAACGCAACTTAAAAAAAAAAATGCACAATTATCGCAACTTCCCTTTGCGTACACTTCCATAAACTTTTATATTATTTACTTTCAGTTCTTCTTTTCTTGTAAAATACATTTTTGATGTACGAAAAATCTCTTAAAACAATATTTAAGGAAACAAAGTGCATATCTTAATACATAAAACCACAATATTTAGGATTCAAAGCCATAAAGCTTTATGTTTAGAAGTTTAATTGCGTTTCTTCAACCTTAACTACGTCAACTGGCCGAATTTCTAGTAGTTGCATTGAGCTAGGTCGTACTGTAGTTGCTTTTTTCTCCACACAAATATTTTTGACTCTACACTAATATTTCGGGTGTAGAATTATATGCCAAGAAATTTTCGTTTCTACAGCATACTAGGCTTTATTCATAAACATTTTTTCATTTTCTGCTTATGATTGTAAGGTTTGTGTCTGAACTATAGAAAATCTCTACAAAAATTAAGAATTCCTATGGATTTACAATGGCCGCCGCATAAAGAAATGCTGCAAAGGGCGCATATGGAGCATGTCTTTGATATTAAAAGAAAAGACAAACAAAAATCATGGTTGTATTTACGTAACCTTTAAACGCCAATTTCGGCATTTAAGTTACGCAGCTCTTAAACAACTACGAAAAATGTTTATGAATAACGTTTTCTTGTTTAAAGCCCGTTTAAAGTTACGCTGCCTCTAAAATGTGTTTATGAATAAGGCTGTAAGACATTGAGGATGTCTTAAAGACGTGGCCAACTGGGTAAGCACAATTTTGTTTCTCTGCTTCGCTTATCAATGTTGTGCATGTACACATCGTGCGCTACTTGGTCATTATACTTCTTCTCTTTCTCACACTGGTTCTGTGATGAACACATAGATAATCGTTCTGCTCTTACACATGATGTTATAATACATAAAATACAAAGCATTGTAACGAAGTTACATATTTTATACTAATAACTAACTTATATAATCATAATCACATATTCATATATCTTGAACATACCATTTCTCACTCAAAATCAATTACAATTCTCACACTTAGCAAAACACTCAATTCTCGTCGCTCCAAATTACACCAATACAAATAAATTTATTCACCACCGCATGTCAGCATTTTCATACCACTGCACGATTCGCGCTCATCACACTAACATAACCAACACAAACTCACTTCCCACTGCATGCTCTCACTGATCGTCGCTCTCATCAGACTAACACAAAACCACTCACTAAGGCCCTACTCCACACAGACTCATTAAAACACCTGGCTATCTCTCGCTCTCAAGAAACAACTACACTCATCATCGCTCTCATCAAACCAACACAAAACCACTCACCAAGGCCCTACTCCACACAGACTCATTAAAACACCTGGCTATCTCTCGCTCTCAAGAAACAACTACACTCAAACGTCGATACACTACTCACACTTCTTCGCACACATATTTCAAACTACACTTACACACAAACAACACAACTACACAACTGATGGGGAAGAGAAATGCTCTAAAACTACGACTAAGCTGGGATTAACACAAACAATGCTCTAAAACAGTGGTCGGCAAAATTAAAAGTGAGACTGTATTAGTGAGAGAAGAAAAGTTGCACTGAAAGAATTTGTATACTTAAAACTGATTGCGGAAAAGAACTAGCAGAAAATGGAAAAGTATTTCATAATAAATATTAAAAATTATAAATATTTAAATACATAAATATTTAATAATTTGGCAATAATATAAAAAAAATTAATGTATTTTGTAGGTATGACTTTACTTAGGCTCGTATGATACTTCATGCATTGTTACTAACGTTTCTCTCAATTTGTTGCTCGTTAAGATTCGATCCAAAAAGTAGTTTTTTGAAATTTTAGTTTACGTCTGAAGAAAATAATAGAAGAAAAAAAATATGCTGTTCCTTGTTTAATAAGAACGAGAGCGATGTTTTTTTCACTATTATAAAAACCAAAAGTTCAGCTGATTTTGTTATTCAAGATCACTGTTTGCTATATATTCGTCGAGATCGAAAATTTCGGAGCATTTTCTTATAAGCATAATACTTTTCAAATGATTTTTGTTTATTCTATTACGCTTTGAAGAACATATGAAATTTAAATCAGAAAAAATTTGTTCACATAAATAAGAAGAAGGGAAAAACGAAAGCAATTTCTGATATATTTTTGTTAATTCAGGATAAAATGACTGGTCTAAGTTTTTCCAGAACTCGGAAATGTTAATTTTATCTTGAGTGTTTACTTCGCTTCGAAGTATTATTAATTCGGATTGAATGTGAAACTCATGCAAGCTCACATTACATTTAAAAGGATTTTCAACGACATCAATCAATGATTTAATTTTCTCAAAATCCTTAAACCTGTCTTCAAAATTATTTAATAAAGTTAATATTATATTAGCATATTCAGCTTTTTTAGCAGCTTTATCATTTGTATATATGAGTGCAGTATTTGCAAAATTTGAAAAATCGTTGGATTGAAGTTCGCATGAGAGTAGAAATAATGTTGTCTTAAAATTCATTATTTTATTAAAAGAATCATAAATATTTCGGTTTTTTCCTTGAAGTTCAAGGTTAATGTCATTGATATATTTGCTTATATCTGTTAGAAAGGCTAAATCTAAAAGAAATTCATTATCCTGTAAGGCCTGCACTAAAAACGCAAATTCTTTTGAATTCTCATTATTTAAAAACTGAAGAATTTCTACACGAAGGTCAAATAATCTCTTAAGAGAATCACCACGGCTTAGCCATCGAACTTCAGTATACATTTTAAGATCGGAATAATCAGCGTTATTGATTTTTAAAAAATTAACCAGTTTTCTATGGGTTAGTGAGTTATGGCCCCCTCTTATTTTATTTATTATGTACTCTGCAGTTTTCATAGCTGAATGATAATTTAAGCATTTCGACGCAAGAGCGAAAGAGCACTACACTTATTAGTGTTGATAATGATAATTTAAGCTGATTCTGATGTTCTTCAGTATATTTTTTTTCTTCTTCTTAAGAATCATCCATCCACAACTTAAGTCTATCAAAAAAATATTTTTTTTTCTCTAGAAAAAGTTTTTCCCTGTCAAAGTCATCAATTTCCTCATATTCATTATGAAAAGATTGGTAATGCCTTTTCATAGCTTGTTCTGTTTTTATTTTCAATGACAAGTAGCACAATAAACACTGCATGCCATCAAAAGCGTTTGGCAGCATAAAATATTTTTTGCTTGTTGCATGGCCTGACATATTTGCACGAATAAATCTCTATGTGTACGGTCAAAATAATTGAGTATCAAGAGAAACGATGCTGTTTCGCCATTGGTTGTTTGTTAAATGAGCGAAAGAGCATAAGAATATGTGTGACTCTCCCAAAGCATCTGCTTCATGGGCGCCGATCACTGCTCTAAAACTACGACTAAGCTGGGATCAACACAAACAAGACTTCAGTTGGCTATGAGCTGTCGTCGTGTGCGGACAGCTGCCACAGGTATGCAACAGCCTTGGTTGCAGCCGTGCACACAATGGCATGTGACCAACTCCCACCTCTACAGGTCGCAGAGGGTCGATCTAAGGTACCAATCGGCCCAGGTGATCTGATAGTAGTGGTAGGGTAGAGGGTATCTACTGGTTAGGAACTGCCATAGATCCCAGACCCTCACTAACACCACTAACCCTCCTAAACAAAACCACAACGAGCCCTATAAAAGGATGGGGTTCTGATCAAAAAGACTGTCTTTTCGTTTGTCTTCTACAGTGGAGTTCTGGTCTGGCGAAAACCTACAATTTACAAATTACCATTAAAATAGAAAAATAATTGAATAAATAAACTTAAATACAAACTTTAGGAAAGTATATTTTGTGTTCTTTTTATAAATTAGAAAATCTAAAATCCTGGACGCCGCTGACCAGCCCCGGCTAACGATATCATAGCATATGAAAATTAATACAAAATTTGAAGGAGTTAAATTTTGATTTACTTATAGAATCAAAAAAAATATATGTTGCAATATGATTATTTAAATACAAATCAAAAGAAGACATATTAAATATGTTACGACCATACTTGAATTTTCTTCAATGCATGCATAAAGTATTAAAAACTTATAATGAAAGTGACAAACATTTTCTCAAAATTTTGTGCTCCAGATCAACACCCCCGTATAACGTATTCTACGTTAAAAAGTAATTGTAGAAAAACTAAAAGTTCAAAATTTCACTTTGACATATTCGATTCGACTTCATTCGATTCTGCAAGCTCCTCAACTGCACACTGAACGACTGAAAGATAAATTATGACCTGTTGGAGCACTTTGAAAAACTATTCACATTCTTCACAAATTATCATCATATTACAAATTACGGAAGATCAGCCGTGATGGTCAGACAAACATATGCACCAACGTTTTTACATACATATCAAGAAGATAAAAATATAACTTTAAAGTTTATAAAATCCTCTAGAATCCTTTAGTCTTTATTATGAACAATCATAATGCCATCTTATTTAGGAGTTTTTAATGAGTTAATTTTATGAGAACTCATAAAGCAATCATAATATTGACTCTATTAAGAATCCTATTTTTGAGTAGTCATTTAACAATCATTTCAAAGACTCTTTTAGGAGTCTTTTAATTGTGTACTCATAAGACATGTATAAAAAATACTCTTTTTAGAGTCTTATTTCTGAGCAATCATTTTCAATACAAAGCCTCCTTTAAAAGATGATTTTTTTTGATGTCAAGGATACAAATAGTCTTCCATAAAAAATTCATCACTTTAAGTTACAGAAGAAATGAATTGTTTTTTAAAATGGTCACCATGAGCTGCCTAACATAACAATTGGCCCCTACTGTATCATGTATTTATTAAACCTACTCCAATTATTTTATATTTTTGTGTAGAATAATATGCATTTTTTTTTATTTTGTAATATTACTAAACCCGTAAACTTAGGACCGCAATTATTCATGGAAATTTGTAAAATTTTTGAATGGTTTTGGTACATTTTCCCATATAAATAGTTCATGTTAGTTTTCGCTCATTTCATGTAGTACACTGACTTGTGAGTGTATGAGTGTGTGCTTGTGTTGTGTTTGTGTGTGTGTGTGTTATTTTACACGTAACATCAGTTTTATAAAATATGCAGTAACCAAACATTTTCCCACGCTCAGCTCGAAACGTGACAACAACAGCTGTCATGGCCGTCAGTGAAGCTGATAAAAATACAAAATAAATGACAAACATAAAAAATCAAATTTATTTGGGGAATGAATTTGCAAGGAAGTTGCAAAAAGTGTTAATATATGAAAAATTAGCACGTTTTGTCAATGGGTGTGTATGTAAATGTGTGTAATTGAACACCTTTATCTATGTTAGAATAAGTGTCAATATTTTAGTTTAGTTGTTAGAGAAAATTTGTAAATTTAAGTAACATTTACAACCAACAAAAATACGTAAACTTTTCATATGTATGTACGCAAATTTACGTAACCACAATCCATCTCTAGCAGAGCGAGATAGAGAATATCTTCGAAATTCTTTACCACGAACACAGTTATACACATGCACACAAATAACCACGAAAAGTTTTTAATCGAGAAACTTATCACACAACAACAACAACAACAACAACAACAACAACAACAACAACAACAACTTCAAATATAAGTAAGCATCCACAACGCTGCTGATCGAAAATGGATTCTCGCTTTTATTGAAAATCATATTCGATGCAATAGTCGAAAATTGCAATGCAAGTTGGATGAGTATGCGTGTGTGATTGTGTGTGTAAGTGTGTGTGTGTGTTACGATGGGTGGCTGCATCAGTGTGTATTGGTTGTTATGCAAACCAAAGCGAAACTTTTAATTGCCAAAAAGAGAGGTAAGTTTTATCGAGTTGCAACGATAAAGTTTTCAACATTGGTTCTTTGTGGCCAAAACTGATTTTTTCAGGCGGAAGTTAGCTTTAAACACTAGCTGAGTTAAGCAGAGTTTAATGTGGTTAAGAATTTATAGTTTGAATTTTTTATTTTTTTTATACAGAGTGTCCCAGACCTAGAGGACAATACAGCGGGGGGTGATTCATCATGATGAGACGAGCAAAAAATTTTATGGGTGGGGGTGGTCGCAAATGCCCCTCTAGGGCGGTAGGAGGGAAAATCAAAAAAAATAGGTGTCATTACGTTTTAATCAATTACTTACATGTCTCTGCAACGATTACCAAAGTTAATAGCGTTTTGAAAAGAAAATGAAATGTCCTTTAAGTTATTACCACAAAATTTTGCCATAAAGTCACAACTAAAAAAGTTATAAGCACCTAAATTCAAAAAATTAGTTTTTTTCTTAAAAAAATGAGTTTTTTTCTTAAAAAAATCAACTTTCAAGGAATTTTCTCGAAAAAAAAACAAATTGTTAATAATTTCTTATGACGTTATTTTTTTCTGACTTAATTCTGTGTAAATCCGCTGTTGCCGCCACTGTCCAAACCTGCACTTCGCTTTATCAAAAGTAAAAGATATTAGTTACAAAATTCTAAATGTCACATACGAGAACATATTTTTTCGAAGTTAGGTATTTCCGAGTTAATTTCCGCCGCCATTTTCAACAAGATAAAAACTTGTACTTAGCTTGGTTGGCGTGGTGATTATTTTTATTTCGCAAAATTTGCTTAAATATTAATTATCAACTTAGATTTTTCAAAGATCTTGAACCTAGGGGTTTCCATACCAAAAAGTGAGTTATAAGTTTGTTTATTTTTAAGGATTTCCTTACTGAATTTGTTATTATAAGAATTTTAATATAAGACACGTTGGTTGAAATAAATCCAAATTTGAACTGCAATCAATTGAAGTCTTTATTCAAAATCCCGTGGAAATCATTAGCGAGGCGGATTCCTCTCTCTCAACATCCGCCATACATTGTTTTTTTCTCAGAGCAGCTATTTTTCATAAAAAATCGATATTGCCGATCTTACCACTTTTTCCTCTCAATTTTGTTTTAAATGCAAACACTACGACATTGTTAATTATGGTAACTCCCTAGAGGGACATTTGCGACCACCTTTATTCACATAATTTTTTGCTCGTCTCATCATGAGGAATCACCCCCCGCTGTATTGTCCTCTTGGTCTGGGACACCCTGTATACCTATACTATTAGATAAAATTAAAGTGAACTTTTTTTGTTGCCGCTAAACTCCAAAAGTACTGATTCGATTTTTATGAAACAAGTTTTAAAATATCACATTTGTGCTGTAAAAAGATATAGGGGTATTTTCTTTACGAAATTTTAATAATAAGTATCTCTAATTGAGCTCACCACACCGCTACCCAATTGGATCGAAGTAGATTCCAATATGTTGGAATTAGTTTTGATGTTAAAGGGGTTTTGTTAAATGGGGATTCACTGACCACCTTCAGCATGTTCAAAAAATTTTTTTTTATTTCCTTTATAAATCTGTTATTTTTATTAAATGATGCCTTTATTTTTTATACAATTTGACAAGATATATATGTTTATATATTTATGTATATTGATTTAATGGGCCTTATTTCTCCGGGTCCGTTACTTCTCTTTTGCGTTTCGGCTCAACAGGTGGGCCTACAAGCCGCGGCACTGTTACTCGATGAAAAAATGTGAAGACGTGGTCTTACAAGCCACGGACAATGTTTTGGTTCGAGCAGGTGGGCAAACAAGCCACGGAGGCTGCTCGTAAAAAAGTGTGAAGACAGGTGGGCCTACAAGCCAACGACTCTGCTTTTAACAAAATAATCTAACTCACTTTGGTCCTCCTTTGCCTTTGCATTTGCAACTTTCCGCGGTTTATCTTCTTACGTCGTCGTATTTTCCTTGAATACTTCTTGATCCAACTGCTACACTTCACTGTCTTATAATTTACTTAAATTACTTTCGCTTGAATTCACTTTTCTTTCACATTGCGCACTTTAAATGTACATTGTACAATACATTCTGTCTCCTCTGTATCGATTGCGGCCTATTTATATCCTCTTCTTCTTGTTGTTTGTGACAAACAGGGTACCGCAATCGAAAGTTCTGTGCTTATTTTCCCATAAACAAAGTCCCGTACGGTGCAGCTTTGTTGTTGTCTTCCGCCAGAAACCTTTCACATATTTGTGATCCGCTACTCGACTCTGCGCAAGATCACGCCTGCTTTGCGCATGTATTTCAGAGGTGTTCACACGCATACTAATTCAAGTTTCAACTTTTGTGCTTCTGTCAGTAGCTCTCTCACTTTCTTCACTGACAAAAATGGTTTGTAGGTATTAAGCAAGAATTGTGTTATAATTATCACTATCATCATTATCTTTATCAGTATCATTATCATTATCACTATTATTATCAGTGTTACTATTATTATCATTATTACTATTACAATTCTGCAAATAACGCATTTCATATGCCTCCAACATTTCGTGCAGTGCAAAACACGCAACGAAGCGGCACGAACTTTCTTGCTTGAAATTTCAGCGCCAACTGATTGAGAGAACTTCGTGCATTCGATCGTTTAGTGTTTCGATTCTCGAATAAAGCTTACGAGTCTCACAACGCGTGGTACTGCGTGAACATCGCTGATGTATTTGCAAGTTTCCAACGTCTCTGTATGCTCTCTTTCTCTCTCTTTGTTTTCGTGTAAGAAAAGTGTATGGGTATTAATTTTTTTGTAATCATGTGTTTCTTCCCAGCAGGAAATGGATCGATCCGTCTTCGAAGACGTCTCCGAGACATGTCAGTTTCTTGCAAGTCGGATCGATCCATTTGCATGACAGTCTTCGAAGGCATTTTCAAACAAAATTCAATGCGGATGATCTGCAAGTCTCGTACCCATATTTTCATCATTGTTTATTATTAAAATTATGTATTTTTTGTAATTAGGAATCATATCTGACATATTTATTAATATATATTTTATTAATATTCATATAATAATAAAACATAAATTAAAAAATTTAAAAAAAATACACCCGCTTTATATTTTTATGAGACGTGCAACCTTTCTCTCTCTTATTTACGTTCTCTGAGTGGCGTCCGTGGCGTAGTTGGTTAAAGTGCGTGGCCGCTATGTCAAAGAACCTGGAGACCCAGGTTCGAACCCCAGCAGCGACAGAAAATTATTTGAATTAAAATGATTTTTCTGTACGGCCGCCACCTCTCTGCAGACAATGGCAAACCTCAGAGAGTAATCAAGATGCCATGTAAAGCTTCTTGAGAATAAGAACATTTCGGTCATCGCCGTTCGGAGTCGGCGTTAAACCTGTAGGTCCATTTCTCGGTCAATTGTGTACAAACTTAATAACACGCACAACACAATTGATCATAAGAAGCTAGTTCAAAGTCCTTTCAAGGGCTGAAATGACCAGTTCTTTATTTTTTTTATGAGTGTAAAAATACGCTACAAAAAAAAAACAAAAAAACCCATGTGGAGAGCGCATGATTTTGTTTATACAGGGTTGCCCATATTCGACGGACCCATGTTTTTGTTAAAAAAATCAAAGAAAAAAATAAAAATTTGGCGGTTGGCAATCTTAATCATTTAATTTGTTCCAAGTAGATTTGTTTACATCAATTTTTGAATATGATATCTCTCAAATGGCCGCCTCTGGCGTTGATGGCGTATTGTGCCCTTTTTGCAGCATTTTCCATCGTTTTCGCCAACATTTCGGCCGGAATAGCGGCTATTTCTTCACGAATGTTGTCCTTGAGCTCTTCTACGGTCCTTGGCTTGTTAACGTAAACCTTTGACTTCAAATATCCCCACAAGAAGAAGTCAGGCGGCGTCAAACCGGGTGAACGCGGTGGCCAGTCCAAATCACCACTTTTCGACATCAAACGGCCCGGAAACAAATTCTTCAGAAAATCGATTGTTATGCGACTTGTGTGCGGTGGAGCGCCGTCTTGTTGAAACCAGAACTGCCTCATACGCTTTCGACGAATAATTGGCATCACAAAATTGGTCATCATGTCGCGATAACGCTCCTGGTTGATGGTAACAGCATGGCCATTTTCATTTTGGAAGAAAAACGGCCCAATGACCGTTTTCGCACTAACGCCGCACCAAACTGTGACTTTTTCGTCATGAAGAGGCACTTCTTGAATCTCCTGAGGATTTTCAGTGGCGTAAATACGGCAATTTTACTTATTTACGGTCCCATTCAATGTGAAATGGGCTTCATCGGACATGATAATTTTGTTCCAAAATTGCTCGTCATCTTCGGCCATTTCGATGACTCTTTGGGCCCATTTCAATCGACGAGGCTTGTCCGCAGGCAACAATCTTTGCGTCAATTGAATTTTGTACGGGAACAAATGCAAATCAACGCGAATAATCCGTTGTAAAGTGGACCGAGCCATGCCCAACTGCTGAGAACGGCGTTTTTGGGATGTTCTTGGGGAACTCTCAACACTGGCTCGTACGGCAGCGATATTCTCGGCCGATCGCCTTGGTCGACTTTTAT
Organism: Pherbina coryleti; assembly: GCA_943735915.1. Taxonomy (NCBI): domain Eukaryota; kingdom Metazoa; phylum Arthropoda; class Insecta; order Diptera; family Sciomyzidae; genus Pherbina; species Pherbina coryleti. The sequence continues at coordinate 27,848,298 of OX030952.1, forward strand.
TTGGCCTCTTCGGATTAGAAAGAGCCTCACCAGTCGAAAATTTTTCGTATAAACGCTTAATGGTGTTCTTAGAAGGCGCACTTCTCACATTTTTTAAGTTTTTAAAAGCACGTTGAGTTTTCACAATTGACTTCTTCTGTTGAATGTAAATTTCAACTATTTCAGAGCGCTCGCGTGGCGTGTATTGTTCCATGGTAAAAATCTGCTTGGACTGACGCTTCAAACGCGGTATGTCATTAAGCGATCTGACATCTCTGTCAAAAGTTATGGCGTTGCCAGATGGGTCCGTCGAATATGGGCAACCCTGTATGTGTCCGCCTTGTAAGACATGTCTTGACGCCGTCGTTGAAGACATCTTGCAAGAAGGATCGATTCGTCTTGCAAGAAACTGACATGTCTCAAAGACGTCTTCGAAGAGGGATCGATCTATTTCCTGCTGGGTTGCTCTGCACAAAGAAGGGTTATCGAGTCGGCAAATTGCAATTCGGATAGGCAGTAGCCATATCACAATTGCTAAGATAATAAAAAATTTACTATTTTGGTACGAACAAAATAAAAAATTCGGTATAGGAAAAGCTAACAAATGCACCACGGAGCGTGAGGATCACATTCTTACAAACATTTACCTAAAGAATAGGCAAAAAACGTCTTGCGTAGTTAAGTTTGAGTTTCTTGAAATGACAAATACAAGAATAAGCAATCGAACGGTCAGCAAAAGGCTCCAGAGTAGATGATTATCGGCAAGACGACCCTGTAAAAAGCCGGGGCTAACTTCTAAAATGCGGTTAGCGCGGCTAGAGGTCACGAAATCTCACAGAAATTGGACTGTGGATGAGTGGAAACGGGTCATCTTCACAGATGAATCAATGTGTAATATGAACCAGACCAATGAGGTGCGGTATGTTCGGCGTAAAACTGGTGAAAAATTCATGGATGATTGGGTGGTTACCAGGCACTAATTGCTCCATGCCACAATCGATCTTTTGCACACCAAATTCCCAAATCGTTTTATCAGCCGCCTTGGCTTTGTCAATTGGCCGCCTCTGAGCAACGATTTGACCCTTTTGGACTTTTTTTTGTGGGGAACCGTGAAGGACCGATGCTATGCCAACAATCCGGAAATGATTCAAGCACTTAAGGCCAAGATCATCCAAGCAATCCGTAAGCTACAGCCCTAAACCATCAACAAGCTGCGAGAAACAGCTGTCAGTGTCAAAATAACCTATGATTTAAAAAGAAACCACTAGATAGCGCACCCGTATATATAAATAAGTATAAGAAAAACAGTTAGGAACCATTTTCTCTCATGTTTCTTAACCAATTTTGACATTTTTTTTAAATGAGTTATAATAGGGAGAAGGAGTGCATGTGATGTATTTCACCCTTTTGGGCTCATATGGACGTAAAAGATCCGCACCAAACGAAGCGAAAGAAAAAAAAACGTTCGGCATTGTTTCGTTAGATTTTTTTATTTTTTAACACTGCGATATAAGTTCGGTTACATTCGTAAATGAAAGAAGAAAGAGAAAAAATAAAAACGAAGAAAATAAACAAAGATGAACGCTTTTCCGTGTACACTTGTCGGGCACAGAACGTACACACAAAGAAAGTTCCATTTAAATGTTCCGTACAAAGTGAAGAGAAAAACAGTTCGCTCACATTCTGTTTTCTTCTGGGAGAGAGAACTGGTGGCGAATTCATTAGGAAAGAAAATTAATGCCAAACTTTTATGTTAAAAACATATGTTTTTCACATTAATTTTGTAGCGAATTTTATTTTAAAATTATTGAAATTTCAAATTTGATTTTAATAAAATGCGTTGTGAAGTTGAATTCTTCTGAAATTTTTTTTTTTACTAATACTATGAAATCTAAACCTAAGCAACAGCACTGCATGCATGCCAATTAATTTTTTCAATAGTTATAAACTTTACAAAATAATTCAAACTAATCCTTGCCAAATTTTCCAAACGTTTTTCGATCGTTTTTAAGTCGGAATCTTTCCATTTTAAATTCCATTTAAAGTCTTCTTAGCACAAATCTGAAAATTAACACAAAACAAAATAATTCAAGGAGTTATGAACTATTCAAACCACTTCATTTCCTTTGCACCACATCGTATAAAATTTTTGGAATTTCCCAAAGAATCATGTTTGATTGATTCAATTAAACAGAAGTTTACACAACGTTGAATCCTGACTTTCATTCCAGAGCTCTTTGAGTTACCTCTTGTTATATCCGACAATTTTAAAGTCATAATAAAGTCAGATACAACCAGCATGTTGTGCATGAAATGCATTTTGCTGCTTCGCTCCAGCAGCGAAATGTTTTGCTGTTTTTGTTATTATTATTATTACTGTTATTATTTTCTTTTGAATTGTTTTGAAAATATTTTGGGGGGAAACCATAAAATGTGTGCTACCGTTGAACATTTCCTGAAATCAAAAACCAAACAAAACACGCTCACGTACCACGAACAATGCAAGCAATTGCTTACCCCAAGCACACGCCCCCAGACTATTCCCCTCTGACTATACTCAAAAAAAGAGAAAATGCTTTTGTTTTGCAATAAATAAAAATTGAATTTTGCATCAAAGAGCGGAAATCTACAATTTTTATTTATTTATTATTTTATTTACTGCACATGAAGTTTTTTCCTGATTTTCTCATTTCAAATAATGGCAAACACGTTGCTGATTCTTGATGCAGTTGTGAGTGTGTGTGAGTAAGTGTGCGTGTATGTGAATGTGTGCGTTTGTTTGTGCGAATATAAAACCAATTTTATATGAGCACGAGGCTGCTTCGAGCAGTTTCTATAAAAATTATACAAACAATTCCCTAATAATCTGCTAATTTTTTAAGCCAAGGCAACTTTTCAAAATACCCTCTTTTTCGTTTTTTATTTTGTGTATGTCTTTTATTTACTTTTGCTACATTCTCTCAGCAAGTGTTCATGGAATGTATAAAAAAATAATAAACAATAAATAGCAAACAATACAATTTCTGGCACGCTCTTGTTTTGTCGTGGGGCCATCATCAGTTTTTTTTTTACTATTTTCATGCAATTGAAGAATTACTCTTGCAACTTTTGTTACATTATTTTCCTCGAAAAACACTGGTATGTGGGTTCTTTTTTAACGCTTTCTTTTTATTTATATATATTTATAAATTTTTCCTATTATTTATTGGTTTACGTTTGCTTTATTGCCACATGACTGTGGCACATGCAGTTGTTGCTGTTTTTAGTGTTGCCATATATTTGCACTCATAAAATGCACACATTTTTCGATACATTCATTGTTGTATCAATGTTCCAGTTATGGACTTTAAGTGCAACTACCAAATAAATATAGCTTTTTACATAAAACTGTTATTAATGACAGTTGATATACAGTTGCGGCGAATTAATTAAGAACGTTATTAAAGTAAATCATTCTAGAATTTTTCTATTCAAAAGAAACAGATAATTTGTTTTGACGAAGTTACGTTTTATCGCGCATGTTTCCAAAAACAATTTAACAATGCAACATTCATGCAACGGCGTTGCATTGAATTTTTGCTCGGTGAGTAAATAAGCTACAATAAATATTTAAAAATGAAAATGAAGGATTTATACTTGGCCTTACGACAAAAATAAAATAAAATTCTGACGTAGTCAGATCGTGAAAATAGCAGCTTATGTAACAGATATGTAACATCGTTGCATGGAATTATTACTCATTCAGGAAACGTGCTATGGTAAATATTGTTTTACGACAGCATAGATGTGTTATTACGACTCACAACTAAAATACAAAAAAAAATCTTATCGTCATGATTTCAGGGTGACAACCACATAATGCAGTAAAAATGCAACAACCATGAAAAAACGTTGCATGGAATTTTAACTCTGTGACTACTGGCGTAACGAATAATTGTAAGGAACGAAAATGAAGGTGAGGTCTTAGGACACATGATAAAAATACAAAAAAAAAATTGAAGACGTCATGAGGCCCCTCAGGGAATCGCCTAATGTGACGCATATGCATCACTTTTACTGGATTATTTGCATGCAGGCTAAGTTAATGCACCCAGGAAAAGCACAACCAATGGAGAAGAAAATAAACAACGAGCGAAAGCAACAACACCAACATCAACATCAACATCAACATCAACATCAACATCAACATCAACATCAACATCATCAACATCAACATCAACATCAAAATCAACATCAACATCAACATCAACATCAACATCAACATCAACATCAACATCAACATCAACATCAACATCAACATCAACATCAACATCAACATCAACATCAACATCAACATCAACATCAACATCAACATCAACATCAACATCATCATCAACATCAACATCAACATCAACATCAATATCAAAATCAACATCAACATCAACATCAACATCAACATCAACATCAACATCATCATCAACATCAACATCAACATCAAAATCAACATCAACATCAAAATCAACATCAACATCAACATCAACATCAACATCAACATCAACATCAACATCAACATGAACATCAACATCAACATCAACATCAACATCAACATCAACATCAACATCAACATCAACATCAACATCAACATCAACATCAACATCAACATCAACATCAACATCAACATCAACATCAATATCAACATCAACATCAACATCAACATCAACATCAGCAACATCAACATCAACATCAACATCAAAATCAACATCAACATCAACATCATCAACAACAACATCAAAATCAACATCAACATCAACATCATCATCAACGTCAACATCAACATCAAAATCAACATCAACATCAACATCAACATCAACATCAACATCAACATCAACATCAACATCAACATCAATATCAACATCAACATCAACATCAACATCAACATCAACATCAACATCAACATCAACATCAACATCAACATCAACATCAACATCAACATCAACATCAACATCAACATCAACATCAACATCAACATCAACATCAACATCAACATCAACATCAACATCAACATCAACATCAATATCAACATCAACATCAAAATCAACATCAACATCAACATCATCAACAACAACATCAACATCAACATCAATATGCTATGATCAGGACAGGATATTAGGATTATGATAAGGTTAAGTTTACGGATATAAGGCTATGCTGATGACTACCTCAGTAGCATATTCTTGTCAATGTGTTTTCTTTTCCTTCAAATTCTGTTTAAATACTTAAATTTTCGCAAGATAGAACAAAAATTTAATTGCACAAAAACACCAGCTGTTGTCTAACAATCATGATATCGTTAAAGAAAAACAACTTCGACATGCATGTTTTCCTTTCAGCTCTGAGCGCTTTATATCTCTTAACTAACATACACACTCATACAAATGCACACATGTTCACTTTAAATACGACCGCCTCCTCGTTAGTGATATTTAAATAAGACATTCGCGATGCATGTCGTGCCCTCCCTAAGGCTTTTGTTCACATGGAACAGAAAGACTTTCACATTTTTATTTTTTGTGTTTTGTGCTTTTGGCAAGCTTTTTTCGCAATATTTTTTTTTATTTTTAAATGAATAAATTCTTTTTACCAGCAAGTATTTTAAAGTAAAAGTTGGCAACAACACTGAGCTTTATTAAATGAAAATCTCTTAAATCTTTTCTCTATAAAAAATATCGATTAAAGTGTGGCTTACGAAGCTTTAAAGTTGAACTTTTGGCCAATAAAGCTCTAAAGCCTCTTGCCTAAAATAAATTTTACCATAATTTTAGGCGCTCGTATTCATTAAATTAAGAGGAATTATTATTTTGCTTATTTTAAAGCAGCATGCATGACAGCCAAAATATTGTTGACAAAAATTTTGTACTATTTGACAAATGCTTTGCACTTAATTTTCACTAATAAATTATTTGACTAATCTTTACTCAAACCATGTGCTGCGCCATATTTCAATTTTCTAAAGCTATTGTTGTTGAAAGCTCAACATTTGAACAAGCACATGAGGGGCAGCAGCACATTTGTTGGCAGCACAACTAAAGCTTCACAACTGCGCGTGCCGCAAAGTATGCAACAGGAATTTAGGTCGCCGCTATTCGCATGTCTTTCGCAGTGCATAGAATTTTCTTGTTTTTTTTTTATTCCCCCGTTACGAAAAGTTCACTTCACAAAAACAAATATGCAAAAAAAAAAAAAGTTGACAAACTTTAGTGAAGAGACCGACCGGAATTTCACTCAAAACAACAAAAATGTCAACGTTCGCTTACAATAAATAACAATAGAAAAGAAAAGTGAAACTCTTGCATGCTGGCGCGATGAAAATAATACCGTTGAAGAAGAAGAGGGTGCTCGGTGCTGGATGCTGAGTGTTGTCAGGACATAGGGGCTGTTTGTGAGAGGTAAATAAGAAGGAGGGCAGGGGGGCTTCTTTTGTTGTTGCTGTATGTTTGCCTGCAGGCAATCGACTTCGTTTTTATGCCTTTTTATTCTGCCTTGATTGTGCCTACGCGGTGTCACGTTTCATTGTTGTTGTTATTGTTTTTCTTGTTGTTATGATTATTTATTATTCATTTTCTTTTTTCATAATTAGAATTTTAAAATGGCTTTTTTAATCATTGCAGACTTAATTGAGACTGGTAACTGATATTTGATACTTTGTAGATTAAATGAATTAAACATTAAATCTTACAATGATTTCCGATTTCGCTAGAATATAAAAAATTATGCATATAAGGTTTAGGAGATATCCTTGCGAAATCGGGTGATTGTGATATTAGAATCAAGGTTTCTTACCATAAGTTTTATAAAAAATCAAAATTCTTAAGGGTTTCCCGCATAGAAATGGATACCGCTGCAAAAAAATACTTCGCTAACCCACCAACTAACTCAATTGCGTCATGGCGTAGTTTAAAATGCTATGAGTCCTCTATTATCAGGCATTAATTATTAACTATTATACAAGTTTATTAAAAAATCAATATTCTTAATGGTTTCCCGCATAGAAATGGGTCCCCAGCAAAAATATACTGCGCTAACACACCAACTAACTCAATTGCGTCATGGCGTAGTTTGAAATGCTATGTATAATTTCTCTATCATGAAGGCATTAATAATTATTAACACAGTAACGCAGTTAAATAAATTAACTCAATAACGCAAAACAGCGCAGCGGTGCCTATGTCTGTTCCCCGTTTAACAATTTTCAATCAGGTACCCTTTAGCAAGTATGACAAACTGAAAAAATGAATTGAATAGATGTTTACTGAGAGGAGTGGCAAGTCGTGAAATTATAATGCTTTACCAAGTCAAGCAGAATTTTGCCAGCTATAAGATCTTGTAAGATCTAAACGTTCTCATATGTTCCTCATCTATCTATCCTTTCACCTACGTTCCTTATTCTCCGAAAAATGCTCATATCAACCTTATCACTCTTAATTCTCCCTGCTATATATTCTCTCTGCATAAACTTATCTTTGTCCGGACTTTCGAGGATAACAAAGTTTTTGCGTCTGATATTTAAATATTCGGAGACGACAGATGTTATAGATGATCACTCCTCCGGAAATTTATAACCGGTGTGACCCTGCGTTTTCCAATATCTGAGAAAGAAATTCTCTTCACAAGCTGTCAGACTCTGGCCTTTATCAGTAAAGTGGAGGAACTAACAATATAGGCAATTACGAGCGCAATTTGAAAAGTCAGTGAGCTTTTTATACCTTCCAAATGATAGGTTCTATCAAAGTTCTCAAAATAGGCGTTTGTTTCAGTGATGACCTCTTAATTCGACCCAAATCTCTAAACACCGAGCCATTTTTTCAGGTTTGGAAATAGGAAATAGTCGCAGGAGTCTAAGTCTGGAGAATATGGTGGATAGGGTGAGTAGGCAGTTCATAGTCCAATTTATGGATTTTTGCTATAGCGACTACAGACGTGTGCACCGGTGCGTTGTAATGGTGGAAGAGCACTTTTTTCTTCGCCAAAATCTGTTCAACAGCTGTAAATAACTTTCGCTGGTGATCATTTCATGGTAATTACCTTTGAACTGTTCCATGACAACATGTCATGTATTCACCACGGACTAGTGTTGGCAACCGAGTGATTTTGTCGTACTTGGCTGTCGTTTCCATTTTGGTTTAAATTATTATGTGACAAGTGTTTATACTCCAAATACTAATTATTCGGTGACTTTGCATCAAATAAAGAATTAATTAATTAATGAGGGAGGCAAACGTGGTCTACCGAAGTCCCTCTGCTAGTGGTCTTTGTACTATATCTAGCTCTCCCTCTCTCTCTCTATCTCTCTCTCTCTTTGCCTTACTCCACCTGATCTCACGAGCCTGATCGAAAGCCTAATTCAGTGCGAGACTTTAACTCGCTAAATATCTCCTCAGTCGAACGGTTGGATCCTCCAAGAATCACCGTTAGGTATTTCGTCTGGAGGCCATCAGAGCATTATTGCTCAATCGTCAGTTATTGATCATCAGATCGTCGGTCCGGTTGTCCGTCATCAGTAAAGAGGGGACTGCCGTTGATTGCACCTGCGTTGCGTAGGTTCGTGCGCTCGTTGTGTCGAACCTACTCAATTCGATGAAGCTCAATCATAATTTTTGCAGCTGCTGCCTGAAACACTTCCCTTTTCTGGAGTGTGTCGCACATGTAATCCATAATATTTCCCAAAAGGTAGGAGCTCCACCAAAGACTTCCGCTATCTCAGCTCGTTCTACGATGATGCGCGGACAACTGAATAAAATATGCCCAGCATCTTCAATCTCCTCAGGACAGTTTGTGCAGAACGGGTCGTCTTCATGTTTAAAACGGTGAAGGTACTGCTTGAAACAGCCATATCCACTAATAAGCTGTGTGACGTAGCAGTCCACCTCACCATGTTTTCGGCTGGCCCTTTTTTTGACATCAGAGATAAAAGCAGAGATGTGGCGTCCGTGGCGTAGTTGGTTAAAGTGCGTGGCCGCTATGTCAAAGAACTTTGGAAACCCAGGTTCGAACCCCAGTACGGCCGCCACCTCTCTGCAGACAATGGCAAACCTCAGAGAGTAATCAAAATGCCATGTAAAGCTTCTTGAGAACGAGAACTTTCCGTTCATCGCCGTTCGGAGTCGGCGTTAAGCATGTAGGTCCGGTTCTCAGTCAATTGTGTACAAACTTAATAACACGCACAACACAATTGATCATAAGAAGCTAGGTCAAAGTCCTTTCAAGGGCTGAAATGGCCAGTTATTTATTTTTTTATTTAGATAAAAGCAAATGTCCATCTCCCCTTCTGTGATTGCTCCCAGCGACGTTGCCAAGACTCGATGGTGCGCCGTCTCTCGTCAGCCTTTAATAGGTTTGTTTCAGCTTGATAGGAGCGCTGAAGTTCGCACTCCAGTATGTCTGTCGGCGGCATTGCCGCTATCACTCCGATTGCATCGACTGATACCGTGCAAAATGCGCTAGCAACCCTCAATGCACTGAGGTGATATGTGGCCTGAATACCAGATGTGTACGACGCTTTGTGTGTGGCATCCGCCCACACTGATGCTGCGTAGAGAATGATGGAGCTTATAGCTCTAGCTAGGGGTTTCCGTCTGATGGATCTTGGTCCCCCGATGTTCGCCATGATGCGCGATAGTGCACCGTTAACCTACGACGGATTTTCGCTATTTGCCAGTAGGTGGTCCTTAAAGGACATACGAGTGTCAATCAGCACACTGAGATAGCTTAAATATGGTAGTGAGGTTATGATATGCTCTTCTGCTCTTAGGGAACAGTTCGTTCGTTGCTTTCTTTTCATACTGACGTGTTTAAGTCTAAAAGTTCTTAAGTTCGTTAAAGTCAATTAATAATTAAATTTAAAACAACATTTGGCTGATCATCTTTGCTGGGTCATCTTGCAGCGTGCCAGCATTCTTATAAATCCTTTTTATTAAAAATTTTATTTTTGTGTCAATTTTAATATACACATTATTTTATTCTTTGTGCGAGAGCGAATTATCATATTCTTCTTGCACATATATTTCGAAGCTTTAATTACATCTTATTCTCTTTTAACTACAAACAGGTTTTCTGTGTGCAAGCGAGTGAGAGCGATTGTTTGTTTTTTACACTTGCTCATCTGTTTTTGGCCTGTTTTGTTTTGTTTATAATAAACATAACCAGGGCTGCACTTAATAACTTTGCAGTGCTTATTAAACTGTTTATTGGAAAACCGGGTATCTTCTTTTTTGTGGTTATTTTTGCATTTTATTAATACTTCAAATTTAAAATGTTCTGCAGTTTCCGTAATTGTGCTATAAAAGACGAATCCGACCGCGTAGTAAATTGCTGGTTGTGCGATTCATTTTTTCACTTCAAGTGCGCAGCGTTGAATGCAAGAATTTATGACGCAATCAACGAAGGCAAAGGACTTCGTTGGTCATGTGTTGATTGCAGATCTACGGATGTTGATATCCTTAAGCTTATTAGACAATCTAGAAGAGGATTCTTGGAAGTGTCTAAAGATTTAGAGGCGGCTCAGGCCAGATTGGCTGAATTTGAAACTTTGTTCAAAAAGTTTAAGGTCTTGGATGAATCTTCTGCGTCTCCAAAACGAAAGCGAAGTAACAAAAATCTTCGAAGCTCAGCAAAATCTACTGCAATAGCCTCGCCTTTGTCATCAAATATTGATCTTATTTCACCTGCCTCAGTTTTACCACCTGAAGGACCACTGAAAAAGTCTGTTATGGATCAGTTGACGCCTACTAATGCTGCAGTTTCAGTTGATTTAACTTTAACTGTACCTTCTTCAGCTGTTCCCGCAAATGAAAATTCTCCTCCTGTGGCAAAAAAAACATATGCTCAGACTTGTGCTTCTATTGTTTCTCCTAGCATTGCTACGAGTACTAATATTATTCCTTCCTCTCCTAGTTCGGTTTCTACTGGAGCTATACCGAAGCAAATATCGAATAGCAGCAATAAACTACCTGTTCATAAGGAACTTGTAGTTATTCCGCCAGCAAAATCTATATTTGTTTCTCGCTTTGCAGTTGATACATCTGAAGGTGATATATTATATTATTTAAACTCTAAGTTAAACCTTCTTAATAAGAAGATTTCGGTTCACAAACTGAGATTTTCTTATCAGCGCACTATTTCATCTTTTAAAATTACTTTGCCTAGTGATCTCTTCAATAATGTTCTGGATCAAGGTTTTTGGCCGGAAAATACTTTGGTGCACGAATTTATTCAAAAATCACCGCCTCAAACTTCACTGGCTATCTTACCTGTTCACAGCGTGAACCCAAAAAACTAGATTGTTGCCTTCAGTTCCTAGCCTTATATCAGAACGTTCGTGGTTTAAATACTAAACTTACAGACTTACACATTTTAAGCCATAATCTTCATTTTGACATTATTGCTTTCAGTGAGACTTGGCTTAAACCTAGTACTTTAAATACTGAAATTCTGTCTAACAATTTTAATATATACCGCAAAGATAGAAACTCTATTGCTGGTAATTTCTGCAATGGTGGTGGCGTGTTAATTGCCGTTAAATCTTCTCACTTTTCACAAGAAATATTAATATCTGAGTCTTTAGATATTGAATTTTGCTGTGTTCTTGTAAAGTTTGGTACTTTGAGAATTTATGTCACATGTTCATATATACCTCCACTTTCTAGTGTTGAAGTGTATGGGAAACATTTGGCGTCGATTTATAAAATTTGCTCTCAACTTCAGCCTTATGATCACATTCTAATAACGGGTGATTTCAACCTTCCTAATGTTTCCTGGAACTGCTGTACTGAAAATTCTGCAGTACTCTTGCCATCTTCAGAGTGTTCATCTGATAACTCATTTTTAAATGAGCTTTCGAGCCAAGGACTTTTTCAAATAAACTGCCACTATAATAGAAACAACCGCTTGTTAGACCTTATTTATTTTGATGATAGTAATATTGTTTCTGTTAATAGGTCAGATCCACTTGTGTATCCTGAAGACGCACACCATCCAACTATCGAAATCACACTGAATTTTCCTAAACAATCTATATCAAACCGTATTCAAAATCCTGCCTTAGAGTTTAACTTTAAAAGAACGAATTATGTAGTTTTGAGAAATAATTTGTCAATTATCAACTGGTCATCTGTTCTTAATATTAATAACACAAGAATATTGCCACAAACGCTTGACTCTGCTGTTTTTGCCTTTAACAGTACTCTTAATAATTGTTTTTTAACTTCAGTGCCACAGAGAAAATCCTCTTTAATATCTGGTCCCGTTTGGTATACCAAAGAACTGAGAAAGCTGAGAAACTTAAAATCGAAATATTATAAAAAGTATCAAAAAACTCATAACATTTGTGATTTTGCTTCTTATACCTCAACTAAATATAACTACCGGCAATTATGCAGGCAATCCTATAATATATATTTAACAAAAGTTAAATTAAACATAAAATCTGATGCAAAATCTTTTTGGAACTTTGTTAATACTAAACGTAAGATAAATTCATATCCATCTTTTATGAAATATAAAACATTTGAATCAGATGTTGATTCTACTATCTGTAGTCTTTTTGCAGATTTCTTTAAGACCACTTATTCATCTTCTTCTTACGATAATTTTGGTTACCCTTATAATGTGCAGCCTGGTGACATTTGCTCCCCAATAATTAATGTTGATACAGTTTTAACCTACTTAAAAAACCTCAAAACATCTTATAAAAGCGGTCCTGATAACATACCTTCATGTGTTTTGAAATATTGCAGTGAAGAACTTGTAATTCCCATTACTTTGCTTTTTACAGCGTCTTTGCAATCCTGCTATTTTCCACTGGCTTGGAAATCATCTTTTATTATTCCGCTGCATAAATCCGGCAATAGATCTTTAATAGATAACTATCGCGGAATTGCAAAGCTTAGCGCCCTACCTAAACTTTTTGAGGCTATTGTAACCTCACAATTATCACATAGCGTGAAATCTTTAATGTCCCCATTCCAACATGGATTCTTATCTAGAAAATCTACTGTTACTAACCTTCTAGAATTCACATCAAAGACTATTGAGAATTTTGGAAAAGGTCTACAAACAGATGTTATCTATACTGACTTCAGTAAAGCTTTTGATGTTGTAAATCATAAACTCTTAATTTTAAAACTAACCCTTCTCGGTTTTCCAACACCATTAGTGCTTTGGATTGAATCTTATTTAGTAAATAGAACACAAAGTGTTATCTTTAACCTTGTTAAGTCAGAGGAGTTCCCTGTTACTTCCGGTGTACCTCAAGGAAGCCACCTTGGGCCTCTGTTGTTTCTTCTTTTTATCAATGATTTACCATCTGCTGTAATTCATAGTAATATTTTACTATATGCTGATGATGTTAAACTTTTCCTGTCATATAAAAATGAGCAAGACTCTTTTTTCTTACAAACCGATCTTGACCATCTTTGTGACTGGTGTGAAATCAATTGCATGAAGCTTAACTTGAAAAAGTGCAAACACATGACTTTTTCTCGTAGACAACCTTCTCGAAGTTATTACAAAATAAGTGACTATACACTTGAGTCCTTAGAAGTTTTCGACGATCTTGGAGTAACTATGGACCCAAAACTTCGCTTTCACATTCATATTAATAAAGCTATAAGCAGAGCAAACAGTACTTTAGGGTTTATTAAACGATGGTCAAAAGAGTTTAATGATCCTTTCATTACTAAAACATTATTCACTTCGCTTGTAAGGCCCATACTTGAGTATGCTTCAATTGTCTGGTGTCCTAGATATGGGTGTTATGTTGACGATATAGAATCAGTTCAGAAACAATTTCTTTTGTTTTGTTTACGCAATATATATTGTCATACTAACATTCACTTACCACCCTATGAATATCGATTAAAGCTTGTTAACCTACCTTCTCTAAGAAATCGTAGAATCATGCTTAATGTTTGCTGGATTTATCAACTTATACATGGATTTGTTGACAGTCCATACTTACTGAGTAAAATTTACTTTAATCTTCCTCTTCGACCAAGAAGATCTTTTGAGCTACTTTTTATGAACTTTTGTAGAACTAACTACTTGCAAAATGAACCACTAAGAAGCGCTTGCGGAGACTTCAATTCCGTTTCAGATGTTATATCTTTTAATGAAACCCTATACTCAATTAAACTTAAAATAATAGATTATCTGCAGCACCGCCACTGATTCTCAACATACTCTTCCAAGGATACGGAATTTTTACTGTTGGATGGTAATCAATCTACGCATTTACATCTGAATGGACCTGAACTTGCCGGACTTATTCCTATATAGAATTTGAGAACGATCTGCATAGTATATATATTAATATAAGTGGCTTATTAGACCAAGTTTGTCTATGTGCCTGCGTTCGTTACCTTTGTCTTAGCTTGCTAGGAACTTGGTGTGATAAATAAAAGATGAATCAAGACATCATCGGCTTTAAAATCACAGAATGAATAATATTGTATATATACTATTCAGCATGGCGTACCGGGCCTTGTTTGCCTTGATACCTAACATTTTTCTAGATCTCACACTCTGATACTATGTACCACATTTCCGCTTCGAGGTGTTATATGTATATTAATATGAGTGGCCAATGAGACCCAGTTTGTCTTAGTGCCTGCGTTCGCAACCATTTTCTTTTCGTACAAGAAATTGGTGTGGTAAATACGACCCAATTCGTCGGATTACCATCTTGTTAAGCCAAAACTTTATTGGCTTCAAGACAGAACGATATATATTTTATACATATTCTAACTCTCGATACCACCGCCTTGGACCCTCTGGATGATTTATTATTAATTTATTTATTTTTTGTTTTATAATACCTTTATTCATATTATCTATTAGTCTGTGCATTTTTAAACGCTCATACTTTAATTTACATTACATTACAATTGAACTTATTTTACTTTGGTTTTGTTTTTGCATTTGAAATGAACTGAGCTCTTTATATTAGTATTATTGTTAGCATTATAAGTATTAGTAAAATTGTATTTCTGAATTTAAATTTTAAAAAATTTTTTAAATTGCTATAAAGCCTAAAAGGCTTAGCACACAAATAAAAATAAATAAATAAATAAATAAAATAATGCACTCGCGTACTTTACGAGAGCTAAAGAGAACCACCTCCATTTTTTGCGCAGCCAACTCTAGATCAACACTTTGCAGCCACGTTGTTACTTTGGATATCGCTTCGCTGCATGATGATTCAAGTGGATGAAGGTGTTTTGCCACAAATACCAAAGCAATGTCATCCGCGTAGCCAATTAAGGTAATATCCGCCGGGAGATCAATGCCAAAAGTGTCATCATACATGACGTTCCATAAAGTTGGCCCCAGCACTGAGCCTTGTGGAACACCTCTAGAGACTTTGTAGCGTTTAACACCATCGTCAGTGTCGTAAAGCAGCCATCTGTCTTGGAGATAATTGCCGATAATTCCCTGTAAATACCCTGATGTGCCGAACCTGCCTAGAGCTTGCAGTATTCGCGTCCAGCTCGCTGAGTCGAAAGCATTTTTGACGTGGAGAGTTACCACTGTGCAGTACTGCTTATCGCCACACTTCCATCTAACTCCATTTGTAGCGTCGCGGGTAATTGTCATCACTGCTTGGATAGCGTCGACGGTTGATTTTTCTCGATGAAACCCGCATTGTTTCTCGGATAGGCCACCTGGCCCTTCCAGGGTCTGTCGGAGTTTTCTTAAGATGATGCTCTCGAATACTTTTCCCAGTGATTCGAGTATACATAGAGGTCTGTATGCCAAGGGCTGATCGGGTAGTTTTCCGTGTTTGAAAAGCAGTACCAACCTTTGGTATTTCCAGCAAGATGGAAAATTTCCTTCATGAAAACAGGCGGTGTACGTTTTGGCAAACAGGCCGGGATCTGCTCGTATGGCAGTTTTCATTGCCACGTTTGTGATACCGTCCAATTCAGGTGTCTTCATGTCGAAGAATTTTCCCAACGTCATCAGTACTTCATCGGACGTCACTGAAGAGATGTCACCTATGTCCCTTGGTATGCTATATTCATGCATTTGGTTTCCGTGGGAGGGAAAAGTGTAGACACCACGTTGTTCGTAAAAGCTGGATATGAAGGCTGTGGAGCCCTAGGTCCTCGCAGTCTGGCCATAACTATCTTATACGCCTTTCGCCAGGGGTCAAAATCCGCGGTCTCCCGTAGTTTTTTGAAGCATGACTCTTTGCTGGCTCGGATCGTCTTCTTAAGCTTAAAGAAGACGGCGTGCAGACGGCACGCTTTAAGGTCGTCGTATCGCGATTGGTAATTCGGGCGATTACGCGCACGATGTGCTCTTCTGCGAGCTTCGATGCAGCATCTTCTACACTCGGAAATTCCTTCGTTCCACCAGTATGCTGGCTTCCTGGATGGTGCTCGTCCCCTTCTTGACATTGCTGCGTCGCATGCAGTACTCAGTCGCTGTTTGATGTTTGACACAATGATTGAAACTCTGTTGTCCACCGTTTCTCCTTCATCCCATAAAAGCCGGAACACTTCATCATCGAAGGCATGTTGCTTTCAGCCCTGTATCACAGTCATGTGTGATATGCAATATATGTCAGTGTGTGTGTGAGTGCTATGTTGGGATCATCCCTTTTTCCCGGGAGACTATCGCAGGGCTGGCTCTTCGAGGAGTATCGTGCTGGTTGTGGTAGCTCAATGTCACGAGCAGACCTTTGTTGGCGTACAGTTGCTCAATTGTACAACCGGTTGGCAATGCCCAAATATTATCAGAGATGTTAGATGGGTCTCTATTGCCATCAATAAATGTAGATGGTGACCCAACTATTCATCCATAATTGGTACTGTTGTGTTCCAATATTGGTTACTATCCATACTGTAGATGTATTAATTAAATATACACTTAACTAAATAAACTCGCGTCTGACATGATGAAAGTGACGCCCAAGAAATGGTTGGGTGGACGCTGCCTGAGCCATTAGCACGGTATTGACGTCTGGAAGATCTATCTGTTGAGCAACAATTCCATGAACCTCGACCTCTTTGCCATGGGGCAAAGTGGAATTCAGCCTATACCGTAGGTGTCTGCGTTACTCAAAATGGAATTTCTCTACCTCTCTCTCTCTCTCTTTCTGCCTCTCTCTAAGGAAGTTCTACTTTTTTATGTTTACGAAAATGTTCACGTTTCTTTTAAAATAAACTAAGGGATGAATCAGTCTACCTAAAACATTTTAAATTAATCTGTGAAAATGCTTAAACTTTCTAATTCCTTAGTTGAGCGCGTTATTTTACGATTAAAAAAAAAAGTTCGTCCCTGTTCTAAAGTACGTTTTCATTGAACGTTTCACCTGTGAACGTTTTAAAATCATAAATATTGAGTTTTATAGACATCTTATAAATAATAAATTATTCCAAACGAACACAATTTTGATGGGTGCGATTAAGACATTAAGTGTATCAACACTACCTATCCCATGAAATGAATTTTAAATCAAAGTTTGTAACGAGTTAACAATTTGTAATTGAACAGTTTGAAATTAACTGATTGAATTCTGATCTGAAAAGTTGAGATTTGTACGAGATAAGAATTTATTATTAAAAATTATGATTAATCGCTGCACAACAAAGTGTCGATTTTCGCATTATATATTTATGCTGAATTAATTTAAAACTAAAGTAAACAAAACTCGCTAAGTTTAAAGACTAGAAAAATTGGGTGGAATTTGTTTCCAAAACAGACAAATAATGTTGCTTACAATGCCTACCCAAAGTCAACACCCTAGTGGCAGAAAACTTTGGCGCCTCTTCAAGGAATTTGTGGGCGGCAAATACTGGATGTAGCTACAGTTCTAGCCAGTTTTGCGTTTGGTTAACCATCAACTTAACTGAGAGTAAGAGGTCCAGTCGGCTTATTGTTATGGTAGTAATAACAGCAAGAACAACAACATTGTAATTTCTTACAATACAAACACTGTTGAATAACTTGCTGGTCAACCATAGCCATGAAAAAGCATCATGAAAGTTTAATTGTTTTTTTTTTTTTTTTTTTAGATACAGTAGAATGTTGCAGGACTTGTTTTATTAACTTGGTGAGGTGAATAAATTATTAAAAGCTCTTTAAATGTTGGTCGAAAAGTGTTTGTTCGTGATAGATGTTATTTATGTGTGAAGTCAATGATATTTGTTAATGAGTAAAAATTAATTTTACGTTAGATTTTTTGCAAGTTCAAACATAGTTTCGAATAACGTAGAACTACGTTTCATTGGTACTAAAATATAGCAAAACGATAAGCACAAAAATTTTAAATTGCAAAAGTGATCCGATATAAACCATAACCATAACCATAACCATAACCATAACCATAACCATAAGCATAACCATAACCATAACCATAACCATAACCATAACCATAACCATAACCAAAACCATAACCATAACCATAACCATAACCATAACCATAACCATAACCATTACCATAACCATAACTTTAACCATAACCATGACCATAATCATAACCATAACCATAACACTAACCATAGCCATAACCATAACCATAACCATAACCATAACCATAACCATAACCATAACCATAACCATAACCATAACCATAACCATAACCATAACCATAACCATAACGATAACCATAACCATAACCATAACCATAACCATAACCATAACCATAACCATAACCATAACCATAACCATAACCATAACCATAACCATAACCATAACCATAACCATAACCATAACCATAACCATAACCATAACCATAACCATAACCATAACCATAACCATAAGCATAACCATAACCATAACAATAACCATAACCATAACCATAACCATAACCATAACCATAACCATAACCATAACCTTAACCATAACCATAACCATAACTATAACCATAACCATAACTATAACCATAACCATAACCATAACCATAACCATAACCATAACTATAACAATAACCATAACCATAACCATAACCATAACCATAACCATAACCATAACCATAACCATAACCATAACCATAGCCATAACCATAACCATAACCATAACCATAACCATAACCATAACCATAACCATAACCATAACCATAACCATAACCATAACCATAACCATAACCATAACCATAACCATAACCATAACCATAACCATAACCATAACCACAACCATAACCATAACTTTAACCATAACCATAAATATAATCATAACAATAAACATAACCATAACCATAACCATAACCATAACCATAACCATAATCATCACCAAATCAATAATCATAACCACAACCATTACCCTTAATATAATCATAACCACAACTATAATCATAACCATAACCATAACCATAACCATAACCACAACCATAACCATAACCAAAACCATAACCATAACCATAACCATAACCATAACTATAACCATAACCATAACCATAACCATAACCATAACCATAACCATAACCATAACCATAACCATATCCATAACCATTACCATAACCATAATCATAACCGTAACCATAACCATAACCATAACCATAACAACTTTGTAAGATTTTACTAGTTTTTTAAATGTTTACTAAATAAAAAAATGATTTTGAGTGATGAAAATTTTTATTTGGACCTTTACAATTTTGCTGTTAAGTGGAAAAGATGTTAACCATCAAGTGGTTACCGCCAGTGTTGATATACAATTGTTCCCATTTTATCGTATTTTCCATGACTTTCCGCAAGATTTCCGTGAACCGCGCACCACAGTGGAGTTAATGTCTCTTCGTGCATCACACGCGGATTTTTAGTGCCCCATACAGGAATATTTTGCTTATCGACGTAACCGCTTAAGTGGAAATGCACCTCTTCGCTCATGATGATTTTCAACACAAAATCGTCCTCTTAGTTGTTGAGATTGAGGATGGCTTGACAGTAATTCATACGCAACTAATGGTCAGCAGGCATTAACTGATGCACTGTTTGCACTTTGTACGAGAAAATGTGTAAATCTTTCACTAAAATTTGTTGTAGGGTTCGTCTGCTGATGCTCAATAGCGTAGCCCATCGTCTGGTTGATGTTTCATCGTTCTTAGCGACATCGAAAGCCACAGCCACGATATTCTCGGCCGAACAACCAGTCCAATGGTGGCCACGCTTTGCAAGATTCAAGTCGAGCAGCTAAGAGCCGGAATGTATGCCCAGAATGTTTGCCCAGACGCGACACAATTAGGAAATCGACGTTGAAATTCACGCTGCGCCAACACCCCCAACCGATTATTGGTCAAAAAATCAACACAATTCTTCCACGCTCTTGCGTAGTATAGCGCTTCATTGTTTGTCTCTTTGTATACTGCAGCTGTCTAGTTCTCAGATGTCAAATATGATTGACTTACGACGCCATTTGCCAAGATTATAACACTTTCCGATAGGGTGATAAACTTTGCGCCACCTTGTATTAACCCATTTTGGCCCATAGGGGTAGTTTTTACCCCTTAACTAAAATAGGGTTTTCTGTGAAACGATAATTTATAAAAATTATTTGTTGATGTATAAGTTATATTTGGTATGTTTTCTATCATGTATGTATAACGATAATCTTGGATCAACCACGCCCACCACCATCCTCTCCCAATCACTGAGTCTCTACGAAGACAATTTTTAAATTATAAAATCAAATTATTTCAATATTTTATATGATAAAATTTTCTTTCGTCATATATAGCGAATGGATGATAGAACTGAGATGAGCAAACAATTATTATCCTGTATATTCAGAAACTATTAATTTTTTTTTTTTAAAAAGTGTGTCTATTGGCCCAATGGGTAGAAAACTAACCTAACTGTTACTCGAAAACGATTACAGATAGAAAAAAAAATGTTGGCGAATTTTTCTTGATTACGTACAAAAAAGCCTGGGTTCCAAAATTTAGAAAAAAATTGGAACGGGATCAGGTATGGGGTTTAAATGGGTTACCCATGTGCCTACTTCATAAAACAATAAAATTGTAGGAGCCATCCAAGAAATTGTTCGTTGTATTAAAAAAACAAGTCCTATACATCTTGTTAATACTCCTTTTACCACCAAAATTTATGACTGAAAAATAATATAATTGGGTGTTACATCGAACAGTACACACACATCCCAACATAATCCACGGCTCAAATGAAACACCACACCCGAACGGCGTTGGTTATGTCAAGCTAGTTTTGATGTGACAACGTTACACTTTACCGCGCAGATTTCCAAAAAAAGTTGAAAAAGTCATATTTTTTCATAAATGAATCGGCGTTGCATGGAATTCTTACTCGATGAGTATAGGTGATATGACAAAAATAATAGTACGACAGTAAAGGCATGACAAAAATAAAACAAAAATTAACGTCTAACGTTTTTAGGATGCGAAGCGAGCTGCTTAAGCAACGCAACTGAAAATTTGTTACATGGAATTATAACACGCTACATATAGGTGCTAAGGTAAAAATTATTATATGTTAGTAAAGGCTAGTCCTAAGCCCTACAATAAAAATAAAAAAAAAAAAATAGAAAAAAATTCATGACTTCATAAGGCCGCACAGTGATGCGAAAGGCCATGCTAGACGGAAAAAAGTCGAAATCGACTTTTTACATTTTCCATATTTAAAACTGGTAAATAATATCCATTGATCTCAGGAATAATTTTTTTATTTACCTGTGCTTTCTACAAAAAATGCAAAAATTCTTAAAAGTTGCCCCAAAAAGTGATTTTTTGAAATTTTTGCTTATGAGTTTTCTAGTGATACTTAATTTTTTTTTAATATTTCCCAGTACCCAAAAGAGTTGAAAATCGGCATACTTTATGAAAAAAATAAGTATGATATTTATCTATATATAAGATATTATAATAAGTAAAACATAATAATATCTTTCAAAATAAAATATCTTCAATTACCTATCTTTTAAAATGTTCGCGCTATAAAACGGTTTTTATCGATATAACTTTTTTATTTAAACATTATTATGTCTACTCTGAGTTCTTAAAGTGCCAAGGTGCCCAAATGGCCAGTTGCCTTGTTTTTTAACCTGTTTGATGGTTCTCAAAATGCATGTATAAACTAGGTGCTGACCGTTTAGTATGACATGTATTGAATTTGTGGTCGACTAGACTGTATATGGTGCATAAATATTCTAAACGCATTACAAAATATTTTTAGACTAAAAAAAAATATTGTAAAATATATTAAATGAAAAAATTATATTTTAGCTGAGGTTTTTTTTTTTAAACGCAAAAATTGATAAAATATTTTGTAAAATTAAAAAAAGACCATTTTATATTTGCAAAAATATATTTTTTATTTAACCATTTTTATGTCTTATTTAAGCTCTAAAAGTGCCAAGGTGCGCAAATGGCCGGTTTCCGTGTTTTATTACCTGTTTTATGGTCATAAAAATGCTATTTATTTACATTTCAAAACCAGGTTTCAACTGTTTTTTATAATTGTGATAAGTCGATAGCCTAAGCTGCTAGTGCTTTTAATATTCATTGCAAATTTAATTTATAACTAGTAAGCAATGGTCTTCGACTGGGCCGAAATTAAAATAGCCCCACGACGTTAAATTTCATACTCAGAGTGCATATTAAATATCGAAGCTCATACGCAAAATTTCAAGTCCATCTATTAATTTTTGTGGTATTCTAAGACATTTTACCTTTTTAATAGAGTCACTTTGTATGGCCGAGGAAGGCGTGGTTTTCATCCGATTTGATTCATTTTCCAACTTGACCTTTATTTTTCAGAGAAAAGTTTATATATCGAAATATTTCATAGCTTTTCTCATTTCTTAGTTATGGACCAAAATATAGTCCACAGGCATGGCAGCTACCACGCCCACTTGTTCAATCCCGCCGAAATTTTTTCCACTTTTTCGAAATTACATACACGACATCTAAGTTTAATTTTGTTACTGTAGCTTATCTGATTTCTAAGATATAGCGAAAAATGTGATTAAGCTGTATGAGAGCTGCCACGCCCACTTGTTCAACCGCACCGAAATTTTTTTAACTTCTTGCAAATTATATACAAAACATATACGTTTGATTTTGTTATCGTAGCTTAACTCATTTCTAAGCTAAAGCGAAAAATGTGATTAAGTTGTATGGCAGCTGCCACGCCCACTTGCTTAATCACGCTGAAATTTTTTTAATTTTTTTTCATATTACATATACGACACCTACGAATTTTGTTACTGTAGCTTATCTGATTTCTAAGATATAGCGAAAAATGTGATTATTCTGTATGGCAGCTGCCACACCCACTTCTCCAATCACGCCAAAATTTTCTGTACTTTTTGGAAATTACAAAAAAAAAATCTACGTTTGATTTTGTTGTCGTAGCTCATCTAATTTCTAAGATATAGCGCAAATTATGTTTCAGTTGTATGGCAGCTGCCACGCCCCCTTGTCAAAAATTTCTGAAATAGGTTTTTTTGTATTTTCCTATACCTAAAACATCGAAAACTACCAAAAAAAATCCACAAAATAATATTTTCCGTGTAACTTGTATGAATCGCATCACTGTGGGCCGTGGAGAGAATCTCTCCAATATTGAAAATACAGCTATCATGCAACGGCGTTGCATTGAATTACTACTCGGTGAGCATATGCACTACGGTAAATATTATAAAACAAGGAAATAAAGTATTTTTCTTGGCCTTATGACAAAAATAAAAAAAAAATTATTGTGTCGTCAGTTCGCGTAGTCAGCAGCTTATGCAACAAAAATATAATTATGGTGTATGGAATTATTACTCGCATATTAGAGGTGCTACGGTAAATATTGTTGTAAATTTTAAATTTTATTTTACGAAAGCAAAGATTAAGTCTTTGACCTGATTAAAAAATTAAAAAGGTACATTTTTGAGCCATAACAACATGGAGGTAACCGCTTGTTAGAGTAAAAATGCAATAACAATAAAAAAACGTTGCATGGAATTATAACTCAGTGACCATTGGCACCATGGTAAATTTTATGGAACGACAATAAAGGTGAGGCTTTTTGATCACATGATAAAAATACAAAACAAAAAAAAAAAATCTATAGCGTCGTGAGGCCGTTGAGGGAATCTCTCGATGTAACGTAAATGTTCCTTTATGGCATGGATTTATTACTTTGCGCTAAGGTAAATGGTAACTTATCCACACAAAAGCAAAAGCAAAAGCAAAATAAAAATCAAAACTAAAACATGACAGATGTTAGAACAAGGATCCAAATCCAAACAACTATTAGAACAAGGATTAGAACAAGGATTAGAGCAAGGATTAGAAAAAGGATGAGGACAAGGGTTTAGACCAGTTGTGCTCAGTACATGGTTTCTCATAGCCCGCGGACGTCGTATGTTGTTGTGCTTTTTGACACGAAGTAGCAATCGGCTCGCTGTGTTTTACACAGAATAAAAGTTTGTTTTTCTACTGTGCTTTAAATTTTAAGTCAGTAGACTTTGAAAAAAAATACAAAGAAAATGTTAATTTTTTTAAATATTTGACTCAGTTAAAACGGAAAAAACGAAAGTGTCTGCCCCTTTTTTCCCCTTTAGAAAGGTAATGGTTCCTTTTGTGGGATATCTTATTATTCTAATAAAAAAAATTTTTTTGCCACGAAGTGCCACTGTAGGAAAATTTTAAGAAAAACTAAAATGGTGTCGGAAACTAAAAAAAAAATTTTTTTAAAGCAGTATTTTTATATTTATTTTTTTGTATTGGTACTAAACAAATCAAGTTATTGAGGTTCAAAATTATATTATTAACAATTTCAAGCAGCCGAAACATAAACGTTGCAGCATTTGAGCAGTACTGTGTGGGTACAGCCAATTTGTACGTAACTTTATATGGATGGCACCACATGTCACCCAGCATCCACAAAGTACTTATGCACGGTCCTTCTGTCGCAAAGAACTGCATGCTTCCATTGGGTTTTATGTGAGAATGTTTTAAATAGATACCTGTTATATTCAGACTAGAGGTGGAGAAAACATCGATGGTACTATCGATGTATCGATGTTTTTGCATTTTTGTTTAACATCGATGTTTGATGACGACTATCAAGTTTTCTTTGTCACCTCTATAAAAACTGAAAAGTTGAAAGAAAACACGCAAAAGGTAAGGATTAGCTGAAATTGTATTAATTTATAGTTTATAACTTTTTACTTAATATATAGGAAATTTGTTTCGTGGTTTATAACATAAGGTGATGGTGGCAACCGTGGGTTATCTACAAAAATGGAGAAACATCTTAAAAGTAAGTAAAAGTTAAAGCAAACGTGTGTGATGCAGTGGTGCGCGGGAATTAACTTTTTAGGGCAGCAAATTCCAGCGCACATTTACTTCCGACATTATATGGCTATAATGTTATTTTTTCTTCTTTACAGGAACGTCAGAGGAAGCCAGTGAGGCTGAGTCCTCAAAACGCAGGCGGGAAGGTTCGTATGTTTGGCAGCATTTTCAACGAACGAAGGAGAGGACAAAGGCTACATGCGCTTATTGCGGAAAAGTGTTAAAAACGGCTGGCAACACGACGAACCTTATGGATCATCTGAAACGCATGCATCCTAATTATCTAAATTCGAAAAATCCTCCTGCACCAACGAAATTGGATGCATTTTTAGTTAGAGATGTGCAGTATCCAGCTGATTCCAAGCGTAAGGTAGAACTAGATGAATATGTAATGCGCATGATTGCACAAGACGTGCAACCATTTAGTATTGTCAATGACAATGGATTTCGTGCGTTGATGCATAAAATGGATCCCCGGTATAAATTACCTAGTAAAACCTACCTACGAGATGTATCGCTGCACAAAGTTTACGAGACTTTAAAAGACCAACTTCGGTCTGCATTGCAATGTGTGGAGTATGTCGCACTCACAACAGACGGTTGGACTTCAAAAGCAAATGAGAGCTATTTGACTATAAAAAAAATAAATAACTGGCCATTTCAGCCCTTGAAAGGACTTTGACCTAGCTTCTTATGATCAATTGTGTTGTGCGTGTTATTAAGTTTGTACACAATTGACCGAGAAAGGGACCTACCATGTTTAACGCCGACTCCGAACGGCGATGAACGTAATGTTCTTATTCTCAAGAAGCTTTACATGGCATTTGATTACTCTCTGAGGTTTGCCATTGTCTGCAGAGAGGTGGCGGCCGTACAGAAAAATTATTTTTAATTCAAATAATTTTCTGTCGCTGCTGGGGTTCGAACCTGGGTCTCCAAAGTTCTTTGACATAGCGGCCACGCACTTTAACCAACTACGCCACGGACGCCACTGCTATTTGACTATAACTTGCCATTTTATTGATTCTGAATTCAAGCTAAACTCAGCCGTTTTGTCAACAACTACCCTTTTAACGCCCACCAACCACACTTCTGCGAATATTGTAGACTCAATTCGCAAGATTTTGACGGAGTGGGGTCTGATGCAAAAAGTTGTTTCTATAGTGACCGACAACGACAGCACTATGAAGAAAGCATGCGAGCTTCTGGAGATTAAGCATTTTCCATGTTTCGCACACACCATAAATTTGCTAGTTCAATATGTCCTTAAACTTGAAGTACTTGTGCCCATTTTGGCTAAATGTAAGTCCATTGTTTCCTTTATGAAACGCAGCACAATTACAATGGCCAAATTCAAGCAGGCCCAGACTATTGAAAACCCACTTGGCCTGATTCAGGAAGTGCCAACTCGATGGAACAGTGCCTTCCAAATGATAAAAAGACTTTTAGAAACGAAAGAAGCACTATCATCTGTTTTATTGTGTACATCTAAGGCTCCGGTTCCGTTTTCCGCAGAGGAAATCGATATTTTGAAGGAGCTTACGGAACTTCTTGCTCCATTCCAAGATGCAACTCTATCTATTTCTGGCAGCAAAAATGCAACAATTTCTCTGGTCATTCCTCTAAGATGCGAGCTGCATCAAAAATTGCAAAACTTAAGACCTAATCTCAAAACTGCAGAAGTTGTCTGTGCCTTCGAAATGTTAAGTAGCCGTTTAAGTGATAGATTTGCACACTACGAAACAAGGACTGTTCCCCGCATAGCAACCCTAAGAGATCCTCGATTTAAAAAGGATGGTTTTAAGTCGGTTTCAAATGCAGCTCAGGCAGTTACGGCTTTGGAGCAGGAGATGTACACCGTTTTGTCAAGAACTCCACGGGAGCAGCCAATACCACCCGAATCTTCTCAAAAACCCCATTTTTCTTTTTTGCAAAACAAAATGAAATCAAAAATAAAATCATCGAGAGCAGATGCCATTATAATTTTGAGCAGGCGCGGATCCAGGGGGGGGGGGTTTTGGGGGTTCAAACCCCCCCCCCCCCCCCGAAATTCTAAAAGAACCTGTATTTAAATGTGATGTACTGATGTTTATTATGTGGGCTAAGAGTACTAAAAAGAAAAAAAAATTGGTTTTTATAATTTACTTTAAATATTCACACCCCTATGCTGTAAATGTTTGTAGCTGTTTCTACACGTATTGCTAAAATACTGAATTCTGTTCCAGTTTTTGTTTGTTTTTGCGATATTGCGCCTGTAGCTGTAAACAGTCACACATACAATCTTAACCTGAAATCACAAAAACACCGCATTTTTTGGATAAAATATATCCAAACACCGCACAGTCTTAATTTAAAAACCCACAGTTTCGATAGTATCGGAAGTGTAGACTTAAAATTCCTTTTTATATATACAGCAATGGAGAAAAATTCCGGTTTTTGTAGTTCGACGTAAAATTCCTTTTTATACAGTAATGGAGAAAAATTCGGGTTTTTGTAGTTTTTATTTATTTTGATGTTGGTTTTATGTAGGCCTTTAAGATTTGTATTCGAGTCAAATAAACAGAGAAATAACTTTTATTATTATAATTATCTTCACCGCAGCGTCAGCTTGTGGCATTTAACACAAAAAATAATCCTGAGCACCACACAATCATATGGAGTGAATATGGAGTGAAATGTGGATGGCTATTTTTTTCTTAGCAAAGTTTTTTCAAATAAGTGGAATAATTTTTTCACATATTGCAGCAAAACACAAATTATAACCTTCTTTTGAAAAACCAGAGGCTCGAAATAGATTTTAGACTAACGGTTTCTCCCCAAGCCTGCGATTTTTTGAAAAAAAAATTATCCCGCTCTAATGTATATAAAGGGTGGTTAAATTTTAAGGGCCGACTTTGAATATAAACCACACCTAAATGTCAACTTTTTTTCTGCATTTCATTTGACATTTCTCAATTTCAGACTAACTCAATTTGAACCGTTAAAGTTATTCAGGCTTATTATGAAAATGAGCTTTCAAATCAAAATGCATATCGAGCACTTCGTGATTTTTTCGGTCAATTTAATCGTCCAAATGTGCGTACAATCGGAAAAATCGTGCAGAAATTTGAACAAACCAGGTCTGTAGGAGATGTGGAAACACCAGTGCATGCTCGTACTGCAGATAATATTGCTGCTGTTCGCGATAGTGTGGCTGAAGAGCAGTCCACCTCAACTCGTCGTCGTGCCCAACAATTGCACCTCTCACGTTCGTCGTTGATGAACATTATGCATAAAGACTTGCATTTACACGGTCAGAATGGTGGCAAGAAATGGCAACAGTGGATGATCAATTTTCGAAGAAAATCATCTTCAGTGATGAGGCAAATTTTCACCTCAGTGGATTCGTCAATAAGCAGAATTACCGCATTTGGGCGAATGATAATCCAAGAGTGATTGTCGAAAAACCAATGCACCCACAAAGAGTGACTGTTTGGTGCGGTTTATGGGCTGGCGGCATCATCGGGCCGTATTTTTTTCCAAAATGAGGCTGGTCAGGCAGTTACTGTGAATGGTGTTCGGTAGCGTGAGATGATAACGAACTTTTTATGGCCCGAATTGGAAGATATGGATGTGGACGATATGTGGTTTCAACAGAACGGTGTCACTTGCTACACAGCTAACGAAACAATGGCTCTTTTGCGCGACAAATTCAATGGCCGTGTCACGTGGTGGCGATGTCATTTGGCCACCAATCATGTGATTTGACACCGTTGGACTTCTTTCTTTGGGGTTATTTGAAAGAAAAGGTGTACGTCGATAAGCCAGCAACAATTCAAAAGCTAAAGGATGAGATAATTCGGCGGCGGGGTGCAATAAGGCCAACGGCAATAAGGCCGAATTCGGCCTTATTTCCATTTGAAAAAGAAATTAAGCCAATTTGGCCTTATTTCCCTTTAAAAGGAAGCAATATTAAAACGCCATCAAATAAGTTTTTTAGATTTATTTAATGAAAAATTAAAGATATAAAGTATTGGAGTAATTGTACTTTAGGGCCCATGCTCCTTTTTTCTTTTTTTTTCTAAATGTGCATTTGGAGCTCCTAATGCACATGCTGCAAAAAAAGGTCGGTCTCAAATGGTTTATAAAAATAAAAAAATAAATAAACAACTGGCCATTTCAGCCCTTGAAAGGACTTTGACCTAGCTTCTTATGATCAATTGTGTTGTGCGTGTTATTAAGTTTGTACACAATTGTTTGTACAAATTGACTCCGAACGGCGATAAACGGAATGTTCTTATTCTCAAGAAGCTTTACATGGCATTTTGATTACTCTCTGAGGTTTGCCATTGTCTGCAGAGAGGTGGCGGCCGTACAGAAAAATTATTTTAATTCAAATAATTTTCTGTCGCTGCTGGGGTTCGAACCTGCGTCTCCAAAGTTCTTTGACATAGCGGCCACGCACTTAAACCAACTACGCCACGGATGCCACTCAAATGGTTTAGGAGATACAAATCGTGAAAGTTTGGAAAATGTACACGCTTCTTTTTTTTTTTTTTTTTGTTTTTTAAATGTGTATGGAACTTCTTAATCTAATGCTGTAAAAAAAATAGGTAGGTCTCAAATGGTTTAGGAGATAAAAATCGTGAAAGTCTGAAAAATTTACATATTTTTTTATTAAGACTAGGATATCTTATTCTAATAATAGAAATATATATCCGTTTAAAGCGAAAAATATGATCGTTTAAATGCTAAAGAACATACATCTTTTTGTAAGTGGTCGAGAAAAAAATGTTAAATATAAACGTAAAAGTTATGAATGAAAATTTATAAAATATGCGCGATTTTTACTAAAATTTTTAATGAAGCTTTAATATTATAAAGAATGAGCGCCGCAGGTTTATAATAAATCGCCGCGATTTTTAATAAAAATTTTTTGCCTGCGGCGCTCATTCCTTATAATATTAAAATTTCTTCACCTTCACTATTGAACTACTACTAATAAATTTTTCGCGTTGATACGAAAACAAGCACATTGAGGTTGACAATGGCAACTGTTCTCTTGCAAATTGAGTACCTACGCTGAGTCCAGTAACTTTTCAAACAACAGACTACAGGGTGCGTACTTTTTATTAAAAATAATTATAAAAAATAATCCTTAGTTTGCAAAAATTATATTTCGGCCTTATTACCATTTTGCTAAATTTTTTTTAGGCTTTATTTCCTTTTCCAATGGAAATAAAACCAAATTCACAATTTCGGCCTTATTTCTCTTTGAAAAGGAAATAAAGCCAATTCGGCCTTATTGCCGTTGGCCTTATTGCACCCCGCCAATTCGGCACATTAACGGCATAGAACCTCACTTATGCCTCGGCGTCATCGAAAATTTGGACCATCGGATGGAGGTGTGCCGCCGAGGTCGCGGCGGCCATTTAGCCGATATTTTGTTCCATGCATAATTGAACCATACCAATATTATCATAATAAAAAGAAACGACAATAATTTCCTTAATAATTTGTGTTTTATTCAAAGTCAACATCGGCCTTTAAAATTTAACTACCCTTTATATATATAACGTACATAAATATTTTTGAAACCCCCCCCGAAATATATTCCTGGAACCGCCCCTGATTTTGAGACAGCACCTGGAAAATATAAATGAACCAGAAGAATGCGATCCTCTTTCGTTTTGGAAGGTATATTTAATAAATGTAATTATACTTAATATTCTGAAACTAATGAACATTTTTTAGACGAATGCAGAAAGTATGGTGGCTATCAAAGAGCTAGCAAAAAAATATTTATGCCTGCCGGCAACTTCCTGCGAGTCGGAACGAATGTTCAGCAAGGCTGGGCAAATTATTTCCGATCGGCGAACGCGCCTCAAGCCGCTCGTGGTCGATAAACTTATGTTTATTAACAAAAACCAGTCAATTTTTGAAAATTTGTAAAAGAATCTTTGATCTCTATTTTTTATACACGATCTCTCATTTTTAAATACGTTTGTGAAACGTATTATTATTTTAACCTATGAATTTAAATGTTATGTTTTCTTTTTTATTATTTTGACCTATGAATTAAAATGTTAAGTTTTGTTTTTTATTTTATTCAATAAATAAAATTTTATATTTATTATTTTATTTTATTTATTTTAATTATTAGTATTTTTACCAGTTTGGTGTTTTTCATTTGCACGTTTATTTTGCATAATTTACAATAATATGTATATTTTCTTCAGAAACATCGATGTTACATCGATGTTTGGCTTAAAAACATCGAAAACATCGATGGTAGCAAACATCGATGTTTCTCCACCTCTAATTCAGACCCGCCATTTGTAAGTCGCCATTTTAAATTTCGAATTTTTGACTTCAGATTCATGATCAGCGACCCCGAAAACTTTCGGGACAGCAAAATTGTACTGCATAATATCTATATATATAAAAAAGGAGTTTATGTTTGTAAGGCCGCAATAGACTCCTAAACTACTCATCCGATTAGCATGAAAATTTGTGTATAGAAGTTTTTTGGTACGGTGCGTGTTCGTGGGCTATCAATTTTGATCCACCTTGAACACCAGAGGGCGCTGTAGTACAAATTTTTTACAAAACTGCCTAAAACTCCTAAACTGCTAATGCGATTAGAATGAAAAGTGATATACAGTGGGTTTCTTATACGTTGAGTGTTCTGCTGCTATCGTTTTTGACCTATATTGAACACCAGAGGGCGCTATAGTACAAATTTTTTACAAAACCACCTAAAACTCCCAAATTGCTCATGCGATTAGAATAAAAATTGATATATAGTAGTTTTCAGGTACGATGAGTTTTTTAGCACTATCTTCTTTGACCCACCTTGGACACCAGATGGTGCTGTAGTACAAATTTTTTACAAAATCGCATATTTTTAGTTGTTTTCTTATGTAACATGTGCAAATATTTACAAAATATTAAATATTTCTTAAATTTAGTAAAATAAAAATAATTTCCGTTATTTTGACATCAAAAACATGAACATATCTTGAAAACTATGAAAAATTTTACTACAACGATATATTTAATGCAACATCGTTGCTCAAAAATGAGAAAAAAACAATCAGAAATTTAATTTTGCGACTTTCGAGTCAAATATCTCCACTGCTTTTGTATTCATTTTGTTAAATTTTTTTTTGTCTTAAAGCTTCATCAAAGTACTATGAAAACCTTATTGCAAAAATACCGTTAGTTGAGTAAATATATTTTAAATATTCTTTTCAAAAAAGGTCTGAAATATTTGAGTTTTCCTCACAAAAAGGCTCAAAATTTGTTTTTGTTGAAAAAATAATTTAAATTCAAATTCGCAAATTTGCAACTCTATTTAAAAATTATAACATTTATAGGCAAAAGTTATTTCAATTTTACACAAAAATTAAAAACCATTTTTGTGATTCAAAAAGCAAGGCCAACCCCTTGAATTTTTCGAACAAAATTTTTTTTTCCAATATTGTGTTTTTATATTTTTGAAAAAATATACAAGCTAAAAAATTAATTTATTAGAAAAAATTATCTAAGTATCTCTTGCCAATCGAAAGTTATAGCCAATAATGTTTATCCAAAATATATATACAAAAAGCAAAACGCTGTGTGTGATGGCTGGAAACTTCAAAATTACTTAGCCGATAGAGCTGAAATTTTGGCAGTACATTTTTTTCAAGTACGAGATGGCGTAAATT
The DNA here is from genome assembly GCA_943735915.1 of Pherbina coryleti. Classification (NCBI taxonomy): domain Eukaryota; kingdom Metazoa; phylum Arthropoda; class Insecta; order Diptera; family Sciomyzidae; genus Pherbina; species Pherbina coryleti. The sequence continues at coordinate 27,881,262 of OX030952.1, forward strand.
TCTGTCACACCCCCTTTTACCGCCCACAAATCAATAAAAATGCTATATTTCCTACGGTTTTCGTCGATTGGGCTACATTTTGGTAATTTAGTCTGTATGCTTACTGTCGGCAACTGTACTAAAACAGGGTAATGTCCATCTACTAGAAAACTGGGATGACCATTATATAAGAGGGTGTGGCTCCACCCATACAGTTAAAATTTGTATTATCGAATAGCTTTGAAAGTAAAAGTAGCAATACTTACATACAAACTCAAAATGGAGTTACTATTTGGTGATCTCCTGCTACTGGGAAACTGTAACGGGCAGTGGAATATAACAGTAGTGTCAAACTATGAGTCTGAGAAAAGTTTTGAATACACCTATTATGTTCCCATATAGTTGCAGGGTGCAGCAACGCGCGCCGGGAAAAGGCTAGTAGTTTTATAAAAATTAGCATGTTCATGGCCGCCATTTGTAAGTCGCCATTTTGAATTTAAACTCTTTGACTTCAGATTCGCGATCAGCGACCCCGAAACTTTCGGGGCAGCAAAATTGTACTGCATAATATAGTTTTATAAAAATTAGCATGTTCATTGCCGCCATTAATAAGTCGCCATTTTGAATTTCGAATTTTTGAAAAACCCAAAAAGCTACAAATCATCATTTTCATGCAGATTAGACAACGTCTTGGGGTTTTGGCCGTCTTTTTTCGATTTGGAACCACTGTGTGTCGCTCGTTGTTTTTTTGTTTTTATGAATATACGTAAATATTTTGCAATGTTTCGGGAAAACTATTCATCACTTTACCTTTTTTTGATCTTTTCTATGTTATAAAAGCGAAAAACAAAAACAAAAATAAAAGCGAAACCATTATATTGAAAATCCAACACTCGATAAGATTTCTTTGCACCAAATGTTGTGAGAGCTTTTAACAACTTATTGTTTCAGTGTAAATATGTGGACTTGGAAAGATCTCTTTATTGTTGTTTGAACCGTGCGTTGATCGCCGATGATTTAGACAGAGATTGGAAAAAGGACGATAACAAGGATTTGATCCGAGATTATGACAAAGGTTCAGGCAAGATTACAGATAAGGATTTAGAAAGGGATTAGAACAAGAATTCGGACAGAGCTGAAGATTCGGATAAGGACTTTGAAATGGATTCAGATAAGAACTTAGGCCAAGAATTTAGAATTAAAACAGCAATTAAGGCAAGGATCAGAAGAAGGATTTAGACTGGCATCAGGTGGAACATACGAATAAAGATGAGGATGGGGACAAATTGAAGGACAAGGGAAAGCATATTGATAAGAATAAAGACGAGGATAAAGAAAAGTTGTCAGGTCAAAACCTACGGATATATCCAGACACAGCCAACTGCATCCTTTTCTTTGTATTTAACTTTATTTTTATAAACTCCAGTTTTACAAATAGATGGCAGCCTTACTCTAGTTGTACATTAATTAAATTGCTTAAACAAGCATAAAAATAAAACAAACACAGTCAGACCTACGACAGGACATTCATACTGAGCGAGACTAAAAAAAACATGAGCGCATATAACGTATTTATTATTTACAAAAACAAACAATGCACGTGCATACAAGCACATTCACCCACACACACAATTACACATGCGACAAACTTACAACGCCACATACACGTTGACATATGTACATATTAAATGATTCACGCACACAGCAGGCAGCAAGCATTTAAGGCAAATAACAAACAATAACAACAAACCGGATATGCCACAACAGTGTTGCCCAATTACTTAGTGGCAGCTACAAAATTTTACGAAATTCCCAGCAAAACAAAAACAAAAATATGCAAAGATATCAATTAAGAAAAATGGCAAAAAAAAACAATTGTCGATATTTTCACTTATATTAACCGTTATTTATGGCGCGCAAATATGGCATATTTTTCAAAATGAGCGGATATTAAATTTTAAAACATTTGTGTTCACGCATCGCAGTTACATGTGTAAAGTTTACACATGCAAATGAGATTGAAAAAAATGTGTATTGTTTGCTTTGTTTTTTTTTTCATTTGCCTTAGTATTGTTTCAATGCATAATATAGCAGGGTTGCCATATATGTCACTATATATTGTGAATATTTTTTTAACATTTCAAAAAGTTGTTCACATACAAATTGTTTTTTTTTTGCGGTAATTTTGTTATTTTCACATTATAAGCGCTTTGTTTAACTAAAATTTGCTAGCGGCGTTGCCACATTATAAATTTCTAATTTGCCTGAAGGCGTAAAAATTGTTTTTTTTTTTTTGCATATACATAAATAAATCATGCTCTGAAAAATTCAATTTTTGTAAATTTATTGCTTTTATTCAAATGCATTTATCCGTAGTTAAATTATTTAATTTTAACTATGCCGCTGGTCAAAAATATTTGACGGCTAATTAAGTTTTTTCATATTTATATCCATATTTTTTATGCTGCACAAAATGTATGAAATTTTTTTTTGTTTATTTTGTATAAATTGAATCAAAAAAACTTATTCAAAAAATTTAAAAACCTCAATTCTGTGTCACGGAAAATATGCCTCATATTTGATTTAACAAAGTTTTTCAACATCAGTTGTTTTACATCTAAAAAAAACAAAAAATAAGTTGGCTGTATCGCACACACATCCGTAGGTTTTGCAGTGACGTGTATCTTCATTATTTTCCTTATGCTTGTGCCTATTCCTTACTTTGTTATTAAACTTGACCTCATCCTTATCTTTATTCTTATACCAGCGATATACTTATAACATCTGTGTGAGATGGAAATTGAAGTAGGGTTCTCTGACATATGGGTCACGCACTCTACAATGATCCACTGCCCGTTACAGCTGCCCAGTAGCAGTAGCAGACATCACCAAATAGTTACTACATTCTGAGTTTCAATATGCTGTTACTATTACTTCAAAAGTTATTCCAAATCAAAAATTTCGCTTGCATGGGTGGTGCCACTCCCCCTTGACCAATTCCTGTCCCAGTTTTCTAATAGAAGACCATCACCAAGTGGTAACTCCATTCTGAGTTTCAATGATTTATGACTTTTACTTCCAAATTTATTCAAAATCAAAAATTTGGCTTGTATGGGTGGTGCCACACCCCGTTTTCCAATGCCCGTCCTAGTTTTCTAATAGAAGGCCATCACCAAGTGGTAACTCCATTCTGAGTTTCAATGGTATAGATTTTTGCTTCCAAATTTATTCAAAATCAAAAATTTGTCTTGTATGAGTTAAGCCACACCCCTTTTTCTAATGTCCGTCTCATTTTTCTTGTAGAAGGCCATCACTAAGTGATAACTCCATTCTGAGTTTCAATATGCTGTAATTTTTACTTTCAAAACTGTTCGATATCAAAATTTTGGCTTGTATGGGCAAAGCCACACCCCCTAGTCTAATTCCCGTCCCAATTTTCTAGTAAATGGCTATCACCAAGTGGTAACTCCAATTTGAGTTTCGATGATGCATGACTTTTACTTCCAAAGTTATTCAAAATCAAAACTTTGGCTTGTATAGACGGAGCCACACCCCCTTGTCCAATACCCGTCCCAAGTTTTTAATAGAAGGCCAAGTGGTAACTCCATTCTGAGTTTCAATGGTATATGACTTTAACTTCCAAATTTATTCAAAATCAAAAATTTGTCTTGTATGAGTTAAGCCACACCCCTTTTTCTAATGTCCGTCTCATTTTTCTTGTAGAAGGCCATCATCAAGTGGTAACTCCATTCTGAGTTACAATAGTCTGTGACTTTTACTTCCAAAGTTATTCGATATCAAAAATTTCGCCACATCCCCTTTTCTAATGCCCGTCTCATTTTTCCAATAGAAGGATATCATCAAGTGGTAACTCTATTCTATTTAAGTTTCAATGATCTATGACTTTTACTTCCAAAGCTATTCGAAATCAAAACTTTGGCTTGTATGGTTAGAGCCACACCCCCCTTTCCAATTCCCATCCCAGTTTTTTAAATGGAAGTCCGTCACCAAGTGGTAACTCTACTCTGAGTTTCAATTTTCTGTGACTTTTACTTCCAAATTTATTCAAAATCAAAAATTTTGCTTGTATGAGTAGAACCACACCCCTTTTTCTAATGCCCGTCTAATTTTTCTAGTAGAAGGCCATCACCGAGTAGTGACTGCATTCAGAGTTTCAATATGCTGTGATTTTTTCTTACAAAGCTGTTCGATATCAAAATTTTGGGTTACATGGGCTGAGCCACACCCCCTTTTCCAATGCCCATCCCAGTTTTCTAATAGAAGGCCATTACCAAGTGATAACTAAATTCTGAATTTTATTGGTCCGTGACTTTTACTTCGAAAGTTATTCAAAATCCAAAATTTGGCTTGTGTGGGCGGAGCCACACCCCCTATTCTAATGCCCGTCTCATTTGTCTAGTAAAACGATATCGCCAAGTGGATTAACTCCTTTCTGAGTTTCAATATTCTGTAACTTTTACTTCCAAAACTGTTCGATATCAAAAATTTGGCTTATATGGGCAGAGCCACACCCACTTTTCCAATTTCCATCCCAGTTTTCTAGTAGAAGGACATAACCAAGTTGTAACTCAATTCTGAGTTTCAATATTCTGATCCTTTTACTTCCAAAACTATTCGATGTCGAAAATTTTAATTGTATGGGCGGTGCCACGCCTCCTTGTTCAATTTTTGTTTAATGTTGGCAGTCAAAGAACACCACTGAACAGTAAGTTCCTACCGAGTTTTATTGATGCTTGACTTATAACTCGAAAATTATAACAAAAATTTAGATTTCTGAAAAAGTGCCACGCCCCTCATTAAACACCCATAAAATTCTACCAGTGGAACGGCACGTATAAATTGAGGTCGAATACCGCATTCCGATGCTGCGCGATCTATAATTCCAAAGCTAATCGATATCGCGAATTTGGGTTGTGTGCAAGGTGCAACGCCCCTTGTCCAATACCCACCCCCACTTTGCCTATAACCTTCGCTCAAGTGCAATCAATTAGTTGACAAAGTTATATAGCAATCTGATGAACGGTATTGCAGCTCATAAAGGACGAATAAGCAAACATTAATTTTTATATTTTAGATTTGTCCTAATAATTGTCCTACTTCTAGTCAAGAATCCTGATTTTGAGCCCAAATTCCTGACTTTATGCTTGTTCGCATCCCTTTCCTAATATTAATCCTAAACTTCTTCCCCATCCATGTCTTAAGCCTTGTAATAGGTGTGTCCAAACCGTTGTTGCAATTCTTGTCCCATTTCTAGCCCCTATCCTTTCCCCATTCTTGTCCTAAATATTGTTTTAAATGTGTCTAAGTCTTTGTCCTTATTCTTGTCCCAGGATTGGAACAATTGTGCAAATTTGAAAGTCAAGGACTCGTAATTCTTGTCTGAATTCTAAACATTGTCCAATACCATGCATCTGAGGGCTCGTTCATAAATTACGTTACGAATTAAGGGGTGGTTTTAAAAAGCACTACGATAAGTAACGAAAGGGCTTGAAATGTACTAAGGAAGAGGAACAGGGGGGGGGGTTAAAAAAAAAACAAAAAATTGGTAACGTAGTTTATGAAAAAATATTCGATTCGCTGCCCGGTGGTGGTCAACGCAGAAGAGGACGCCCACATCTTCGTTGGAAGGATCAGGTATTGGATAACCTGACCACGCTTGGTGTTTCCAACTGGCGCCAGCAAGCGCAGAACAGAAATGGCTGGCCCGATTTCTTATACGAGGCCAAAACCGACTTACGGTTGTAAGCGCCAGATAAGTAAGTAAGTAAGTAAGTTTATGAACGAGCTCTAACCTTTGTCCTTATCTTTGCCTAAATTATTGCCATTATTGTCCTAATTTCATTTTAATTTAATTTTTTTTTTTTTTTTTATTTTTTTTTTTTTTTGCCATTGCATAATGTGCATTTACCCTGAGAAACCTTATGACGCCATTATTTCTTTTTATTTTTATCATGTAACCGAAAATCTCAGTTTTACCGTCGTTTCATAAAATTAACCGTAGCGCCAATAGTCACGGAGCTATAATTCAATGCAACGTTTTCTCATTGATGTTGCATTTAACCAGCATTAGGTGATTGCCTTCGAAAATGCTAACTTCAATAATTTTGTTTTTTTATTTTCGTTATAAGGTCAAAGAACCATTTTTTGTTGTAGTAAAATAAAATTTCTCTACACACCGAGCAAAAGTTTTATGCAACAATTTTAAATTTTTGTTGCATAAGCTGCCAACTGTGCGACCTGAAGACAACATAATTTTCTTATATTTTTTTCATAAGGCCAAGTATAAATCCTTCAGTTTTGTTTTATACTATTACCGTGTCGTATATACTCATCTAGACTAGAATGGAATTATTACCATGCAACGCCGTTGCATGACTGATGCATTTTCGATTTTGTAGTTGCTCTTGCCACGGTTTCACGACATCATGAATTCTCTTTCTATTTTAAGAACTAGCCTTTGCTGGCGTGTAATATTTTTGGTCGTAGCACCCATACATAGCACGTTATAATTCCATGCAACAAATTTGAAGTTTCGTTGCTTAGGCAACTACCTGTGCGACCCGATGATCTTTACTTTTATTAATTGTTTGATTTTTTTTTTTTTTTTGTCATAAAGTGAAAAAAGTAACCCATACTGTTGTCTCATTACTTTTATTATAGCATCTATACTCATAGAGTAACAATTCCTGCGTGGGAAAATATAATGTTATCAAGTCAAAACAACTTAAATTTACAATTTACTCTGTTCTCAATCCTCCGCCTTATTATAAATAACCATATCAATATCGTAAATTCACGCGAAGCATCTTTAATCGACCTCTGCATAATTAATGTAGACATAGTTAAGAAAAATTGACAACGCTAGGAGATGCGTCGAAAGCATTCACATTGAACAACAATTTCTTAGAAGGAGACAGAAAATTGTTGCCTGTTGCCGCATTCCGTGCAATTTATCAACGTTGTTGATCCTTAAACTGCGTTAAGTTAGATTGTACAGCTAGATAGAGATAAGCAGATAGATATATCAAAATATGCCAGGATGAGCGATGACAATAATTTTAACAGAAGACATCTGCTTTTAAACGTGCAGAGTCTCAGATGATTAAGCATTATTGCATGATTGGACAAACACAAATCTACACAGATATAATTTTAGTGAGTCATAGAGAAAAAAATTTTTGAGATATAGACAAAAGATAAACGAAAGATAATCAAATTCAAAATCAAAATCAAAATAAAATTCAAAATCAAAATGAAAATCCAAATCAAAATCCAGATCAAAATCAAAATCGAAATCAAAATCAAAATCAAAATCAAAATCAAAATCAAAATCAAAATCAAAATCAAAATCAAAATCAAAATCAAAATCAAAATCAAAATCAAAATCAAAATCAAAATCAAAATCAAAATCAAAATCAAAATCAAAATCCTAATCAAAATCAAAATTCAAATCAAAATCGAAATCGAAATCAAAATCAAAATCAAAATAAACATCAAAATTAAAATCACAATCAAAATCAAAATGAAAATTAAAATCAAAATCAACATCAACATCAACATCAACATCAACATCAACATCAAAATCAAAATTAAAATCAAAATTAAAATCACAATCAAAATCAAAATGAAAATTAAAATCAAAATCAACATCAACATCAACATCAACATCAACATCAACATCAACATCAACATCAAAATCAAAATCAAAATCAAAATCAAAACCAAATCAAAATCAAAATCAAAATCAAAATCAAAATCAAAATCAAAATCAAAATCAACATCAAAATCAACATCAAAATCAACATCAAAATCAAAATCAAAACGAAATCAAATTCAAAATCAGAATTAAAAAAAAATAATTGAAAAAAATAAAATTGGAAAAGAAACCTTAAAGTAAAAATTAAAACAACAAATAAGTTCGCTGTATCGTTGAGACTCCCGTAGAATTTGACGTGACAGCATATCTTTATGCTTGTCCTTAATATTTTCCCTTACTTTTAATTTGACCCAATACTGGCCCTCATCCTTATCGTTATTCTTATATTTGTCCTAATAATTGTCCTACTTCTTGTTCAAATTCTTTATTTAATCCATGTTAAAATTCCCGACCTTATCCTTCATCGAATCTCTTTCCTATACCTTGCCCCACTTCTTTTTCCAATCTTTATCCTAAATATTGTTCTTAGTGTGTCCAAATTCGTTTTCTATACCTTGTCCCATTGCTTGTCCTTATTATATTCTTAATCTTGTCCTAATTATTACTCTAGATGTGTTCAAATTTCTATCCATTTCCTTGTCCGAATACTTTAATAGTTCTTTTTCTAATTCTTGTCCAATTCCATGCTCTACATTTTGTCCAAATCTTTATCCTACTCCTTATCCTATTCCTGGTCATAATCCTTGTCTTACTCTTTGCCGTCAGTCAATATATTTCGTCAATATAAGTATTTCGTGAGAGCTTCTTTGCACCAATCGACACGAGCCTTTTTGTTTTTTCTTTGAGCGATTGTCAAATAATTGTCAAATTATGTGGAATCTAACGTGAACAAATCTTTTTCACAACTACGTGTTTATGTAAACTAGTGAAAGTAATGCTCAGGGATGCCTCAAGTTCACGGTATGTCACATGACGATCAATCATTGTCAATTTGCGCACAGCAACAATATTTTGTGGCACAGCAACAAATTTTTGCCGTCCCTCACGAAATTCGTTAGTGAACGAAGTACAGCCCAGCTAGAATTCTGTGTACCACCGCTAAACATAGGCTTTTTATGCCGATTTATTACCAACAGTTAAACTGAGTTCTTCAATATGCTTTTGTTGAGATAATTCACATCGAGAGTTGCAAAAAATAATCGCACAAAAATGTTCACGAGTTAATTCCATTTATTTTGCTTTTATACAATTTTAAAAGCACTGGAAACAAACAATAAGCGCACAAAACGAACATCTATTTAGAATTTTTAGATAGATGTTTTATTACGCCTCACAACTAAATTACAAAAAAAATTCTTATCGTCATGATTTCAGGGTTGCAACCACATAATGCAGTAAAAATGCTACAACCATGAAAAAACTTTGCATGGAATTTTAACTCAGTGACTATTGGCGTGACGGTAAATTTTAAGCAACGAAAATGAAGGTGAGGTCTTCGAGCACATGATAAAAATGAAAAAAATTTACGGTGTCATGAGGCCCCTCAGGGAACCGCCTAAAGTGACGCATGTGCATCACTTTTGCTGTATTAATTGCAAACTGCTAATGCAAAGGAAAAGCACAAGCAATGGAGAAGCAAATAAAAAAAAGCAAAGGCAATAACACCAACGATAACAACAACAAAAACATTAACATCAATTAACATCAACATCATCAACATCAACATCATCATCATCATCATCATCATCATCATCATCATCAACATCAACATCAACATCAACATCAACATCAACATCAACATCAACATCAACATCAACATCAACATCAACATCAACATCAACATCAACATCAACATCAACATCAACATCAACATCAACATCAACATCAACATCAACATCAACATCAACATCAACATCAACATCAACATCAACATCAACATCAACATCAACATCAACATCAACATCAACATCAACATCAACATCAACATCAACATCAACATCAACATCAACATCAACATCAACATCAACATCAACATCAACATCAACATCAACATCAACATCAACATCAACATCAACATCAACATCAACATCAACATCAACATCAACATCAACATCAACATCAACATCAACATCAACATCAACATCAACATCAACATCAACATCAACATCAACATCAACATCAACATCAACATCAACATCAACATCAACATCAACATCAACATCAACATCAACATCAACATCAACATCAACATCAACATCAATATCAACATCAACATCAACATCAACATCAACATCAACATCATCAACATCAACATCAACGTCAACATCAACATCAACATCAACATCAACATCAACATCAACATCAACATCAACATCAACATCAACATCAACATCAACATCAACATTAACATCAACATCAACATCAATTTCAACATCAACATCAACATCAACATCAACATCAACATCAACATCAACATCAACATCAACATCAACATCAACATCAACATCAACATCAAAATCAACATCAACATCAACATCAACATCAACATCAACATCAACATCAACATCAACATCAACATCAACATCAACATCAACATCAACATCAACATCAACATCAACATCAACATCAACATCAACATCAACATCAACATCAACATCAACATCAACATCAACATCAACATCAACATCAACATCAACATCAACATCTACATCAACATCAACATCAACATCAACATCAACATCAACATCAATATCAACATCAACATCAACATCAATACCAACATCAAATTCAACACCAACATCAACATCAATATCAACATCCACATCAACATCAACATCAACATGACATCAACATCAACATCAACATCAACATCAACATCAACATCAACATCAACATCAACATCAACATCAACATCAACATCAACATCAACATCAACATCAACATCAACATCAACATCAACATCAACATCAACATCAACATCAACATCAACATCAACATCAACATCAATATCAACATCAACATCAGCATCAACATCAACATCAACATCAATATCAACATCAACATCAACATCAACATCAACATCAACATCAACATCAACATCAACATCAACATCAACATTAACATCAACATCAACATCAACATCAACATCAATATTAACATGGATTAAAACAAGAGTATGGACATGAAGTTAGATAATTATTTGGAAATATAAAAAAATTACGGAAGAACGAGAAGAAGTTTCGGAGCAGAAGAAATAATAGGGACAAATGTAATGACAAGAATAAAGAAACACGGTCACGTCAAAAAACACGGGTGTGTCCACGACACAGCCAACTCTGTTTGTTTTTTTTCATTATTTATTTTGACCCACAATTCGATGTCTCTTCGCTTTTTTTTACTTTTTGCTTCTCTCCATCTCTATTAAATAGTCGTTCAAACACGTTATAATGCTTACCGCTGAATGTCTTTTACTTAATAAAATAAGATACATATGGAAAGAATCACACGAAGAGACGTTCGGTTCAAACGCGTATTCTTTTTTTATTTGAAAGCATAAATGAAGACGTAAGGTGCATGATACTTTTATATAAGCCTATATCCACCTTCATTAGCTAAAGGAAAACATGAATTATTTAGGTACACTAGGTACTCGTACATGATATTCGTAGAAATTTTTTAATTAAAGTGCAAATAAATCGTAAATAAATGCACATAGATTGACTACGATTAAATATTGAGAATTCGAACTTTTGGAAATAAAAATCAAAAAATTTCCACCTTTCGACAGTTTTATTGAGAGTATATTAACTTAAAATTTACAAATAAAAATGTTTGTAAAATACATAATATAGCAAATATTGCTCGAATTACTTGATGCCACCCATTAAGCTTATTTGTTACGCTATAACGCTCTGTTGATTGCTACATATAAATTGTTAACTCAAGCCGATTATGTTCAAATTATCCCAGGATGACAGCCAAAAATAATAACAAAGCAAGCAGGGTATTAATATTTTCACACATACAAATAACATTGCACTGGCACATAGACATCGAGAGCGGCTCATGAAATTACCGGATTGATTAATGATGGCCATGATTTGGTGAAACAATACAAAATAGCGGCATTTATTTTGGTAAACATCGCCAAGTGTTAAATATTGCGTAGCTGCTTAAATTAATGACATCAAAAAATGTGCTGATTTAATTAGAGTTTTTATGATTAATATTTGCAAGGAAAATAGATGCGAAGGTTACCTTTATGTCTTGCGCCTAGCAATGAAGAAACAGTGATTAATCAGTGAAAATGCTTTTATTGTTTTTCAAAGTATTTCCCAAGATGATCGATGAACTTTTGGACCCGTTTAAATAAATTTTCGAAACAGTTTTGGCACCCTGAAGTTGGTACATCACCAAACAGGTTTTTTTAAAGCTCAGCGGCTTTTTTGGCCGTACACAGAACCAAAAACGTACTTAATAACAAAGAAAAAGTTCTTTGTCCCAATGTATTATACATTAACATTGGTCCAAAGTACGAATTCCTTGATTCAATGAATCTTTGTTCTTACGTTATTTCTTTGATATGTTATGAAGAAAAATGATTAATTAATGACACATACAACTGTTACAATAAGTTAGTCTGTCCTTAGAAATTTTAAAACAATATGATTATATTATATTTAACAATATAATATAAAATTCTCTAATGGTTTTTTAGATATTACAACACAAGAACTGGAACAAAATTTTAATGAACACGAACAATGAACTGTTCCTTAAAATTAAGAACAACGATTCATTGAACCAAAGAATTCGTTCTTTGGGGCAATGAATAGTTCTTAAAAATCAATGAATTTCGTTTTATGAACGAGATTCTTTGATTTTAAGAACAATATTTGGTTCAGTGTAGAAAAATGCTTGCAACGCATCAAAATCAAAATCAAAATTAAAATCGAAATCAAAATCAAAGTCAAAGTCAAAGTCAAAGTCAAAGTCAAAGTCAAAGTTAAAGTCAAAATCAAAATCAAAATCAAAATCAAAATCAAAATCAAAATCAAATCAAAATCAAAACCAAAAGCAAAATCAGTTGAAATTAAAATCAAAATCAAAATCAAAATCAAAATCAAAATCAAAATCAAAATCAAAATCAAAATCAAAATCAAAATCAAAATCAAAATCAAAATCAATATCGAAATCAAAATCAAAATCAAAATCAAAATCAAAATCAAAATCAAAATCAAAATCAAAATCAAAATCAAAATCAAAATCAAAATCAAAATCAAAATCAAAATCAAAATCAAAATCAAAATCAAAATCAAAATCAAAATCAAAATCAAAATCAAAATCAAAATCAAAATCAAAATCAAAATCAAAATCAAAATCAATATCAAAATCGAAATCATAATCAAAACCAAAATCAAAATCAAAATCAATACAAAATCAAAATCAAAATCAATACAAAAAAAAAATAAATAACTGGCCACTTCAGCCCTTGAAAGGACTTTGACCTAGCTTCTTATGATCAATTGTGTTGTGCGTGTTTTTAAGTTCGTACACAATTGACCGAGAAATGGACCTACAGGCTTAACGCCGACTCCGAACGAAATGTTTTTATTTTCAAGAAGCTTTACATGGCATTTTGATTACTCTCTGAGGTTTGCCATTGTCTGCAGAGAGGTGGCGGCCGTACAGAAAAATTATTATAATTCAAATAATTTTCTGTCGCTGCTGAGGTTCGAACCTGGGTCTCCAAGTTCGTTGACATAGCGGCCACGCACTTTAACCAACTACGCCACCGTCGCCACCTATACCGTGGATATAGATACATTGTCAAGTCAAAATACCTACAGATGTGTCCATAACACAGGACATTGCATTCTAATGTATGTGTTGGACTGTTTTATTCTTTTAATGAATAAAATTCAGAACTTTTCAAAAGAAATCTTCAAAATTCCAAGCCTTTAAAAACAGGTAAAGATGCCTAGAATATGTATTCAATATCCACAGACAAAGTTCAATATCCACAGACATTCATCAAAAATCATTTCTCAAAACTCGACTCATTATGTAAAAATAAAAAATAAGCTAGTCAAAGATCAAAGTGGATGATTCTATTCTATCTCTATCGCCAAAGAAGACTATTTTTCAAAAACAAACATAACGTCTACAACAATAACAACAACAAATAGTATCTTATTTCAGCCTGAAATGATGAATTTAACAAGTCAGGCAAAAAATAAAACAAGTTGTAACAAAAGTCAACGTTATTTCATAAAATAATGATGCAAAATATGAGATATAAGTTAAATATGAACAATAGAATACAAAAGAGGCAACTAAAATAAAATATACAGCTGCTTGAAGTGCGACCTTAGCTGAAGTGAATTTATGATGTGCCTTAAAAGGCACACAAAAATCACATCCATCCATCCATCCATCCTATTGTGATGATAAATAATAGCCTAAAAAAACAAAAAACTCCAATTCCTCAGTTATAAATTGATTTAATTCCATTGTTTAGTTTTTCACTCACATTAATTATCTTATTTAATAGCAATTAAAACACGCCAAATAGGCTTAATTAAAAATATGCGGTCTACTTTTAGGCTTAGTATAGATAAATTACAAAATTATTATATGTGCAGCTTAAATTAAACAATGTAAATAGCATTAATCTCCAAGGATACAGTTGTTGCATAAAAATTAAAAATTATGCATCCCGATAGCTTAGAATTTACAGTAGCACGCATATAATTATGCAGATTTTGCATATTGCGCAACACGTGTTGTCATTCCGTTGCCAACAGCACCTGAAGCCATTGGGGAAAATCTAAATTTCATCATTGAATGCCGAAATTATGAACCATTGCAATATGACGCAGTATGTTATAATATTTTTTGAAATGGAAATATTTATGTTTAATTCGTATTTAAACTTTAAATCATTTATAAAATGGAAATTTTCAGGGCAAAGGACATTACATCAGCATGCACACGAGTTAAAATGTGGCAGTCACTGTCTTTAATAAATTTAGAAATGCATAAATTTTATTCAATACTTGTTATTGCTGGCAGGATTTCATGCAATCATCTATTTGCCCATTTTAAGACTTGATCCCGTGCAATGGACCACTTTTGTTTTGCCGGAAATTAAGGCTGTACAATTACGTCCTTAACGAATTTACGAACATTTAAATTTTAGAAGACACACCACGGAGTATTTGATCGATTTAAGTGCCAAAAATTACTATATTGGGTAAACAGTTTCTAATCATGTTGGTTTTTTGACTTTTGATAACCTTAACCCTGTACGATCATTGGGTCATATATGACTAACCTCAATTTTTTTATAAGGGAACATTGGAATTATTTCCTTGAAAAAAAATAGTATTTAATTATGTCAGTTAACTCATTTTTTCTTCTCCTTAACCCCGTGAAATCAATGGGTCTTATATGACCAACCTCTACTTCTTCTCAACTAGATCAAAAGCTAATTTTGTGGGAAAATAGTATTAAGTGATGACTGTTTTCTGAATTTTACTTTTTTTAACCCTATTTCAGTCTTGGTTCGTATATGACCCACTTCATTTTTTTCATCTAAATTTAAAATTAAGTTTTTTAATATAACCCCCTATAAGACACCTCTACTTTTTCTCAAGTAGATCAAAAGCTAATTTTGTGGGAAAATAGTATTAAGTGATGACTGTTTTCTGAATTTTTTTTTAAACCTTATTTCAGTCTTGGGTCTTATATGACCAACTCCATATTTTCGATAAAAATTTAAAATGAAGTTTTTTAATATAACCCACGACGAATATGACCCACCTCTACTTTTTCTCAAGTAGATCAATAGATCATTAACCCACTATCAGTCTTGGGGCATATAAGACCCTCTCCTTTGTTTCCATTTAAAATGAAAATTAAGTTTTTGAATGCATAGTAATCAAACATGTCGTTTTTTAATTTTTTATGCCTTTAACCATGTACGACAATTGGCTCATATAAGACCCCGCTTTAATGTTTCTTTGATAAAAATTAATGGGAAAGTTTTTGTTTTGTTTTAACAGTCACTTATCAAGACTAAGTTCCGGTTTTGACATGACGAAGTTACGTTTTACCGCGCAGGTTTCTAAAAAATTTGAAAAATAAATTGTTTCAAAATTCATCGGCGTTGCAATGAATTGTTACTCGTTGAGTAAAAGAGCTATGATTAAAAAAAATGGTACGACCGTAAAGAGTAATTCTTTGACTTCATTATAAAAATAAAACAGCAATTCAAAACGTCAACAGGACGCGGTGGGAGCTGCTTAAGCAACACAACTATAAATTTGTTACATAGAATTATTACTCGCTGAGTATTAATGCTACACTGAAAAAAATATATTAGCTTAAAATTGAACACAATGTGTTCATAATTTGACTTTTTTTTCATAAGATTTTCAAAATTCTTAAACACATTTGCTCTTACTTTGACGAAATTTGTTGCAAGTTTTTTTTTAAACACAAATATCGTCAAATTAATAACAACTGTCGTCAATTTTTTTTTCTCAGTGTAGGATTAAAAGTATGATACACCAATAAAAGCCTGCTCTAAGTCCTCACAACAATATTAGACAAAAAATTTCTGACGTCATGTGGACACAGAGAGAGCCACAGAGCCTGTTAAAGATCGATAATGCAACACTCATGCAACGGCGTTGCATTGAATTTTTACTCAGTGAATATATAAGCTAGAATAAATGTTTAAAGAGAAAAATGAAGGATTAATACTTTGCCTTACGACAAAATAAAAAAAAAATTCTGACGTCACCAGGTCGTAAATATAGCAGCTTATGTAACATAAATGTAATATCGTTGCATGGAATTATTACTCAGTCAGGAGACGCGTTGCGGTTAATTTTTTTTTACGACATCATAGATGTGTTATTACGCCTCACAATTAAATTACACAAAAAATTCTTATCGTTAAGATTTCAGGATTGCAACCACATAATGCAGTAAAAATGCTTCAGCCATGAAAAAACGTTGCATGGAATTTTAACTCTGTGACTACTGGCGCAAAGCTAAATTTTAAGGAACGAAAATGAAGGTGAGGTCTTCGGGCACATGCAAAAAATAAAAAACAATTGAAGGCGTCATGAGGCCCCCTAGGGAACCGCCTAATGTGACACATATGCATCACTTTTACTGTAATGATTGCATGCAGCTAAGGCAAAGTTAAAGCACTAAGGAAAACCAGAACCAATGGAGAAGCAAATACAAAAAACCAACAGAAAAAGCAACAACACCAACACCACCACCAACACCAACACCAACACCAACACCAATACCAACACCAACACCAACATCAACATCAACATCAACATCAACATCAACATCAACATCAACATCAACATCAACATCAACATCAACATCAACATCAACATCAACATCAACATCAACATCAACATCAACATCAACATCAACATCAACATCAACATCAACATCAACATCAACATCAACATCAACATCAACATCAACATCAACATCAACATCAACATCAACATCAACATCAACATCAACATCAACATCAACATCAACATCAACATCAACATCAACATCAACATCAACATCAACATCAACATCAACATCAACATCAACATCAACATCAACATCAACATCAACATCAACATCAACATCAACATCAACATCAACATCAACATCAACATCAACATCAACATCAACATCAACATCAACATCAACATCAATATCAACATCAACATCAACACCAACATCAACACCAACACCAACATCAACATCAACATCAACATCAACATCAATATCAACATCAACATCAACATCAACATCAACATCAATATCAACATCAATATCAACATCAACATCAATATCAACATCAACTCAACATCAACACTAACATCAACACCAACACCAACATCAACATCAACATCAACATCAACATCAACATCAACATTAACATTAACATCAACATCAACATCAACATCAACATCAACATCAACATCAACATCAACATCAACATCAACATCAACATCAACATCAATATCAACATCAACACCAACACCAACAACAACATCAACATCAACACCATCAACATCAACATCAACATCAACATCAATATCAACATCAACATCAACATCATTATTAACATCAACATCAACATCAACATCAACATCAACATCAACATCAACATCAATATCAACATCAACATTGACATCAACATCGACAACAACACCAACATCAACATCAACATCAACATTGACTTCAACATCGACAACAACACCAATAACAACAACAACAACAACAACAACCACAAAAACAGCAATATCAACGACAACAACAAAAATCTAGTTAGTTATGATTTCCACCGGTTTTTTCGTAGCAACCAACATTGCTCACAAACAAAAAAATAACACAATGAAACCGGACTATGAAACCGGTAAAGGACTACGACATGAATTAGGACAAAAATTTAGATACACCTAAAACACAGCTTTCCAAACTAGGAAAGAGATTCGATATATTCTACTAAGTCTAGAACTTGTTCATGGATTAAAACTAGAGTTTTGACATAAAATGGGAGTATAAAGAAAAACCGTCATGTCAAAACCTACGGATGTGCCCACGACACAGCCAACTAATTTTTTTATGTTACCTTTGACTTGGAGAAATCATTGGAGTAGAAGTTATTTTTACATTGAGTAGCTTCGAATGATAAAAACGACACATATCTTGTAAGATTTTAAGCAAATAAAAAAAATAGAAATTCGATTTTTTTCAATCTATTTTAAAAACTCAAAATATTTGCATTTTGTTTAAAAATAATTATAAATTACAAAATAATTATGCCGCTTACTAAGCTTGAAGGCAAGAGTAAAATTTATGTCATGCTACTTTTTGTAATGTCTTGTCAGATTTTAAACAAAATTCCATATTCGTTATAAAAAAAAATTATAAAGATTTAACCGATTTCATAAAATATACCCTTCGTTCCTTTTAACATCTCCTTTTTTATTGAAAAACGAAAAACGAAACACCATCAAATGTATTTAAAGCTTCTCAATTCACAACCATTTTAATCAAACTTTTGCGATTGTTGCTACCTTTATTTTATTGGCCTCCAGCTGTTTATCTATCGCTGATTTCATTGTTAACAGATAAGTTTATATTGCTCCTGAAAGTGTATGTAAATTACCCAAAAAATATTTGAATAAAAAAATGAGCGAGCGAAAAAAAAACAAAAAAAAAATGAAGGAAATCAGTTAAACTCGCTCAATTGCTTTGGGCTTAGTTTAAATTGGTCCCTTGCTTGCTCAATTTCATTTGTTGTAACGCACTTGCAGCAACTACCTGGGCAACATATAAAATTCAATCAATGTCCAAAAGAAGTATTCTGCTACTTTTTTTAATGTGTTTTTTTCTGTGCTTTTTTCCTACGCTTTTTTCTGGGCTTTTTTCTGTGTTAGTAAGAACGTAAAAATGTCGAATACTCCTCAAGCGCATGCTGCCTCCTATACGTCTTGTTGAAACTAAATTTGCTTTTTTTTCTAACAATAATAACAACAATAACAAAAACAACAAAAACAACAATAACAACAACAACAACAACAACAACGAAAACAACAATAACAAAAACAACAACAAAAACAACAATAAAAACAACTTTTTTCTTGTCTAATTCTTACACTTGACTGAGTTGGCCGCAGCAAGCGCCTTAAGATATGCTTTAAAAATGTGATAAAAAGTAATTCTCCTAACTTGTAGCGCAATTTCCACAACAAAAAAAGGAAACTACAAAAATAACGTTAATAAATAGCGCTTTCTTGGCAAATTTGTTGCTACACTTTTTGTTGTTATGCGAGACATTAAAAGAATTGCCCACAACTGATTTAATCAATGCAAATGTTTTTCACTCACCCAAGAGTAGCGCCAAAGCATCAGCTAAGTGCCTCCTACATTTCTACTAGCCGCGGCACACATGAACTTGAGCCAACGCCGATGGGTGGCTATGTTTTTGTGGGTCTGTATTATGTGTGCGTGAGTGTGAGTGTGTGTGTGTTTTGTTAACTTCTTCTAATTCTTTCAGCACACTTTTTTCACTTCCGTCTGCCATTACATTAGTTCCTCATTTGTTTGGCTGTCTTGGGTTTTCTTGATTTTTGTCATTCTCAAAGTTAAGCAAAGAGCAATGACAAGAAAAATAAGAAGAAGAAAAGGAAGAAGTAGCAGTCATTGTGATGGTAGCAGAAGCAATGGTGCTGTATTGTAATTACATTAGTTCGGGGGCGTGGAAATGATAAATGATTTCTTAACGTTTTTCCTGGAACACACTTCGTTTCGCTCTAATTTGCCAGCTTCATTTGCTTTTGACTTTTATGTTTATTTTCGTTGTTTTACTCTTGGGAAGCGATTTCTTTTCACCACTGACAATTTTAAAAATCATCAAATGGGTGTTTTTTCCTTTTTTCGTTGGAAGTGCATTTATTTTAATATTTATTTTAGATTTTTAATGCGAATTGAGGGGGAGAGAGAGAGAGAGAGTGAGAGAGTGCTTTTAAAGTTAGTTAAAAAAGATCATTAAAAGCTTATTTATAGAAATTGAAAGTCAATAAAAAAATTTTACTGAGCACTTTTTTGACTTTTTTAAGACTTTGAAACGTAATGTTCGAAGCGAAAGTTTCTCGAACGCATTACGACACACAGTGGGTTGAAAAGTGGGGCAAAAAATATTAAAACTCATCGCGTCTAATGATAATTACTTTTGAGTTTCTTGCTTAGAATTTGTTTAATTAGCATGTTTATCGCAATATTTCGGTGAAATTTCCGTAAAAAATAACTGAAATGGAAAATTTTGGTATAATTGTAAAGGTAATGATATATGTATATAAACAGTATTTCAAATAAAAAATCCTGAGAATTTTTCTTATTTCGAATGTAATGTCAAAACTCAACTTTGTACTGGAAACTCAGACTATTACTCTCTGTGTAAACATAGTATTACGCTGTCTGATCTAAAAATGAATTTCGGTGAGAATTATTATTTGGTAACCGAGTAGTCGAGTAAGTAGGGTACTTGACAGTCACCCCAAACGTCTCCGGTTCGAATCCCGGCTAGGTCATGGTCCTTCGCTTTGTTCCTTCTGCATTTTTTTCCTCATTTCTAATCAACTGAAATAGAAAACTCATCATTATTTACGAATTTAAGGTTACTAGTATCACCTTTGGTCGAGATTCGACCATTTAAAAATTGATTTTTTTTTTTGTATTTTTATTGAAAAAATTTTTTTTCTTTCTTCACTCATATGCAAACGTAACCGAACTCTTACAGCACCAAACGCACCCCCAGCAGGAAATCACAAAACAGTAACTCAATTCTGATTTTCCATGTTCTGCGATTATTACTTTTATAGCTATTCAATATCAAAAATGTGGCTTATATATGCGGAGCCACACCCCTTTGTCCAATGCCCGTCACAGTACCCTACTTCACTTATTCTACTTTCTAGTAGAAATGCTTCCGAAGCTATTTGATATAACCACTTTGAGTGGTATGAGTGCTTCCACCCCCTTTGTCAAGGAAGGAAGTTCTTACCAAGTTTCATTGATTTGTGACTCATAGTTCAAAAGTAATACCCAAAATCTGGGCTGATGAAGAGTGCCTCGCCTCTATTTCAACGCCCATCAAATGTAACCAGTGGAATGGAACGTCTGATTTGAGAGATATTCGGTATATTTTTTCCCTACTCTTATTGATTTAAAAAAAAATTATCAAAGTTGGTTGAAAAACACGGGGGAAAATGTTTCTTAACTGTTCTGCGTACACCTATTTATTTATAGATATATAATAATAATATGTATAATATATAAAGTAGATAAGGAAATGGCTTAAAACATAGATTTGTGTATATAACTTTGGAGTGGTTTGAAATATTTGAAAACTTTTTTCACAGAAATTATTTTTTTATCTGTAGAACTTTATAAAAAATACAATAACAACATTTTGAAAAATGTAATTTTCATCAAAAAAATGATAGGGGGTAGCTCATGATTTTCGATGATAGAAACACTTAATTAAATTATGTGTCAAAACGAAGCAATTTTTGCATATAAATGATATATTATATGAAAGAGTGTGAGAGAAGAAAATAGAAAAACAAAAATAAAATTACAAACAAAGAATGTCTGGTCTAATTTTTAAGCAAAAATTGAATATTTTAGAGTTTTTTTGAAAACAACATAAGAAATTGAATTAGTGAGATAACGGTAAATCTTTTCTTATTTCTCAAAAGCTATTTAATTAAACTTTCAGACAAAGAAAATTTAGGGAAAATCGATTGAAAAATGGCTGAGATATTTGCATGCAAAATCAAAATTTAAAATATCAATTGTTTTTTTCTCATTCTGAGGCAATGACATTGCTTTAAGAAATGCATTGCATGGAAAAAATCTACAGGTTTCGAAATATCGCAACACTTTTGATGTCATAATAACGGGAAATTTTTTAACATACTATTCGCGGAAAATATTAGCAAAAAAGTTTTCGTATACTGTTATTTTTCTCAACCAACGAATTTTCATACAAAAAACGTTGTACTGAAAACATCTATAGTTTTCGAGATATCACAATAATTTTGATGTCAAAATAGTGGAAATTTTTCAAAATGTACTATTTGTAAGCAATTTTACCATCACAATATATATTGACACTTGTTACATGAAAAAGTGCTTATTGTAGGGTAACCGTAAACGATGGTGAAAAATATCAAAGTATTTTTTGCACATCTTATGAATGTCTAAATTTGTCTCTTATATCATGATTTTCCATCTCTTATAGTTTAGCTTTTATTTAATAAATGCTCTTTTTCCGCTCATATTTGAGGTCAAAGGTCACCAATCTTATATTCAATCATACTGTGCAGCCAGACCTTTCATCTGATATCACATTCTTCATTTTACCTCTTCCCAGTTTTGAGATCCCTAACTAAAATTGATATAAACTTTCAACGTTAATATTTCGGGTCAAAGGTCATGAATTTAAAATCTAACATCATTCGGCACATCTATGGTGCAGTACCTTTCGAATGATGTACGTTTCATTGTCCTTATTCTAAAATAAATATTGAAAAAGTGTACGACAACATTCGATGTTTGCGTATTAATTTAAGGTTATAATGGATGGAAGAATAGTTTCTGGATGAAATTACCTTATAATTGATGAATTGACTGAGGTAAAGGGATAGCACTTACCTCGTACACATAATTCGTTCAAAACTGAAATCATTGGTTCAAAGCGAAAAAAAACAAAAACAAATCAAAGTCAAAGTCAAACTCAAAATCAAAATCAAAATCAAAATCAAAATCAAAATCAAAATCAAAATCAAAATCAAAATCAAAATCAAAATCAAAATCAAAATCAAAATCAGAATTTAAACTGAAATCAAAATCAAAATCAAAATCAAAATCAAAATCAAAATCAAAATCAAAATCAAAATCAAAATCAAAATCAAAATCAAAATCAAAATCAAAATCAAAATCAAAATCAAAATCAAAATCAAAATCAAAATCAAAACCAAAATCAAAATCAAAATCAAAATCAAAATCAAAATCAAAATCAAAATCAAAATTAAAATCCAAATTAAAATCAAACTCAAAATCAAAATCAAAATCAAAATCAAAATCAAAATCAAAATCAAAGTCAAAATCAAAATCAAAATCAAAATCAAAATCAAAATCAAAATCAAAACCAAAATCAAAATAAAAATCAAACTCAAAATCAAAATCAAAATCAAAATCAAAATCAAATTCAAAATCAAAATCAAAATCATCAAAATCAAAATCAAGATAAAAATCAGAATTTAAATCAAAATCAAAACCAAAATAAAAATCAAAATCAAAATCAAAATCAAAATCAAAATCAAAATCAAAATCAAAATCAAAATCAAAGTCAAAATCAAAATCAAAATCAAAATCAAAATCAAAATCAAAATCAAAATCAAAATCAAAACCAAAATCAAAATCAAAATCAAACTCAAACTCAAACTCAAACTCAAAATCAAACTCAAACTCAAAATCAAATTGAAAATCAAACTCAAACTCAAAATCAAATTCAAAATCAAAGCAAAATCAAAGCAAAATCAAAATCACAATCAAAATCAAAATCAAAATCAAAATCAAAATCAAAATCAAAATCAAAATCAAAATCAAAATCAAAATCAAAATCAAAATCAAAATCAAAATCAAAATCAAAATCAAAATCAAAATCAAAATCAAAATCAAAATCAAAATCAAAATCAAAATAAAAATCAAAATCAAAATCAAAATCAAAATCAAAATCAAAATAAAAATCAAAATCAAAATCACAACCAAACTAAAACTCAAACTCAAGCTCAAACTCAAAATAAAAATCCAAATCCAAATCCAAATCCTAATCCAAATCCAAATCCAAATCCTAATCCGAATCCAAATCCAAATCCAAATCGAAATCCAAATCCAAATCCAAATCAAAATCCAAATTCAAATCAAAATCAAAATCAAAATCAAAATCAAAATTAAAATCAAATTAAAAAAAAACAAAGATTTCAACAAAGATAAGAACAAGGATTACGACAAAGAATAGGACAAAAATTATGATAAGCATTGAGGCAAGGATTTTAGGATAAGCTGTAGGAGAAGTGTTGGGATAAAAATATGGGAACCAGGATTTGACATGACAAGAATTTGGACATGAATTAAAATAATAATTGGGACAAAAATATAAGAACTAAAATAAGGATGTTTACAAGTTGTGGGAGAAAGGAAAATATACGGATAAGAATAAGGACCAAAGACCAGCGGATATGTCCATGATGCTGCCAACTGCATGTTTTTCTTTTGTTTTTAAAAATAATACAGCTTCAAAAAAAAAAAACCTTTCCAAACTTTTTTTTTTCCTTTACGAGGGTTGCTACATATATTTCGGTAATCAATAAAAATACTGACTTTTTTCATATAAAATAGCTGTACATTCATTTCTGCCTGCGTTCAAATCATTTTTCATAACATTTATCCCATTCCATTTGAGAATATCTCCAAAACATAGTTTTTAAACGCATCAATGGCTTCTTCTGGCGTTGTAAATCGTTGTCCACGCAGTTTGTCCTTGATATGCGGGAATGAAATGAAGTCATTAGTTACCATATCCGAACTATACGGCAAACGACCCATTAATTCTATGTTTTAGTGCCAAAAAACGCCTTTGTTTGAGCTGATGTGTGGGAGCTCGCATTGTCCTGTTAAAGAATAATTCTTCGGCGCTTGTATGTTTTCCTTATTTCACCGCAATCAATACTTCTGGCAAACTGATGGTAGTGTACCATTCCAAATTGGGCATTCCACGTGTCGCAAGTGGTACCGTTGCTGCTGTTTATCGCAGGTTCATATGCATAGATCCATGATTCGTTACCTGTCAGAATTTTATATGCGTCTTTTGAAGCTCCGCGATTGTATTTCTTGAGCGTTTCTTTGCACCAATCGTTACGAGCTTTTTTTTATTTTTTGAACGATTGTCAAATTATGTGGAATCCAACGTAAACAAATTTTTTTCACACCTATATGTTGATGTAAAATGATATGTATGCTGAAGGAAGTAATGCCCAGAGATGCCTCAATCTCACGGTATGTCACATGACAATCAAGCATTAGCAGTTTGCGCACATCACCAACGTTTTGTGGCAGAAGAACAGATTTTTAACGCACTTCACGAAATTTGTCAGTAAGTGAAGTACGTTCTCGCTTGAATTCTATGTATGTGTAACAGTGTAAGTATGTAAAAGCTAAAAAAGTCAGTAGCATTTATACGTATAACTCACTTGCGAACAAAAAAATGGGGACGCAACCACGAGGGAAACTTTGGCAGAAAATGTAATCTTTTCACACGTTATCGGGTTGATATTTATTCTCGAAGAAACTTTTGTTCTCTAAGAAGATGTTTCCTTGCGATGTGTCGAAAAAAATATAGAACAAATATGGTGTCAGCACCTGCGATCTCGGACAAGTTCAAATTGTAGCACACACAAAAACAACAACATGCGATATAGCATCTATCAGTGTTGCGAACATATGATAAAAAAGCAGTTAAAAACAAACTTATTTCGGCCATGATACAATTATAGAAAGTAGGAGCTAAAATCGTATAAATTAGAGAACAAAAAAAGTAAAAAATAAAATAGACAGTCCTTGCAAGACACTTGATAGAAAATGGCCAGTTGTCACTCCTACCATGTATAATTGTATCATGATTTCGGCAAATTATAATAAACATTTAAATATTGACACTAAAAATATTTAAAATTAAAAAAAAAATAAAATTATATATTAAATTTTTTATAAAGAGTGGAAAGAGTGCAAAGAGTTAAGAGCTAAACACTGTACCTAACATTTGTTTAAAATTAAATAAATTGAATTGAGAGTTACTCATACGCCGTGTTGTACATTTAAGACATTTTTATTATCAACAGAGTTTATATCATAAACTTAGAGAGGCAAAGGTAGCAATGATCTCATTTCAGAATTTTATTTTGAATCAAACTACCCTGAAATTGGATAAATACACAATAGTTTACGATGAAAATTTAAATAATTGCTTAAAATAACTCTGTATAACTTAACGGGCTGCTAATAACAGCGCAGCACAACACAGTTCCTCTTAATAACAGTGAAAAATAAGCTCGCTCACAAACAACTTGGCATAGAAAATAAAAAATGTTATTCGTTGCTGTTAAGCCTGAGCAGTCTGCTAAATTGTGGAACATAAATCTGAGCATTGCACTGAGCAGAATGACTGTTAAAATGTGTGAATGACTGTTAAACGAAACTACTGAGAGTAGCATGTAAAAGAAAAACATTACATATCAAAGTAAGAATAATGAGAGCAACAGAAAAAAATATTACTTTCAAATTGAAAAATTAAGCAAAAATTAGAGTGGGAGAAGAGAAAAAAGGAAGCACAATAAAAAAATAAAAAAGAACGCAACCGAGAGCAAAGTTTATTAGAAAAATTATACCCGGCGGATTAAAAAAAGTAAAAAAGCAAAAACCCAAAAGAGCCAAAAAAAAACAGAAAAAACAAAAAACCCAAGCAGCATGTTCACATTCAAATGTAAATATGAGAAATTGTGTATGTGTGTGTGTGTGTGTACAGCTTGCTGAGCAACATGATAACGTAAAACAAGTAGAAGCAGCTGAGTTGATGGTTAAGGCTGTAGATTGGGGCGCCACAAAGAAAGTGTAGCTTCGATTGCTGCTGTTGTTGTTGTTGTTATTTTGAAATTTTGGAAAAAAAAAACGCACAGAAAATGTTAAACGAATATTTCATGTACCTAATAAACAAAAAAAAATTTAAGACTTTTAAAAAAGCTTTATCAACAGGTGTCGAAAGTAGCTTATGAGCAGCACCAATGTTGATTCAATTATAGCTTAGAATAAATAATGATGTGATTTTTCTTTAATTGCCTGGCCCAAGATTTCCAACTCCATTAATGCGGCTATGGCCCTCAGTAAGGATTTTTATTTTCCCCCCCTTTTTTTATCAGTACTACTTAGTTTGAAGCTATTAAATAAAGCTGAAAAGAAAGTTTTCTTTGTTTTAACCATTGCTTAACAACTTTCTGCTATTCAAAGTTTACAGAACTACCACTCTCTTCAACTCCCCTACCCTCTTTCCACTCCTCCCATCATCGCCCGCAGTTTTATTATTATCTTCGCTTATTTATGACGTTGGCTGGGGTTACTGTTGTTTTTGTAATTTTTCTGACCAACTTACTTAATGCACTTAAATGCTTTTCACCGACTAAAGTTTCACCTGAGCTCGCTACAGAAGCTTTTCTGCAAAACAAAAAAAAACTCTTTACTCCAAAGAGTAAAAAACAAAGAAACAAACATTAATACTAGATGAGGCAGCAGCAGCAGCAGCAGCAGCAGCAACAATAGAGAAAACTTTTAACTCACTGTTGAAAGCCAACCCTAGAAGAACGCTTTCTTTTCACACTCGGCAAAACTTTTTCTTTAAAAACATTTTAATAACAACAGAGAAAAATGCAAAAAATATAAACCTATGAAATGATAAAAGCCAAGAAACAATAATAGCTCAAAAAACAAGAAGAACAAGAAAAACAAAACAAAACAGCACCAAAAGAGTAAAGCAAACAGTAAAGTTGTAGGAAACGGCTCTAGGAGAAGTCATAAACATATTGTCTTTATTATAAAAGTTCTGTTAGGTTTGTTTGGCAAGTTGTGTTGACATAGTTTGTATGGTCATTGTTGTTGATATTTACAGTAGTGTTGTTT
The DNA here is from genome assembly GCA_943735915.1 of Pherbina coryleti. Taxonomy (NCBI): domain Eukaryota; kingdom Metazoa; phylum Arthropoda; class Insecta; order Diptera; family Sciomyzidae; genus Pherbina; species Pherbina coryleti. The sequence goes on from OX030952.1 coordinate 27,909,256, forward strand.
TTGTTAGTTATGTTGTTTTATTTTTTTTTTCTGTTAGCATTGCATGCGACAAAACATTTACAGAGAGCTTGAATTCATGAATATTTCATTATTTAGGCAGGCAGTTGGGTGTTGGGAGTGAGGCGTCCATTGCACACCCAGTGCTATCTCCATTTACAATCCGTTTTCAGGCAATGAATGAAGCGGGTAATGAAGCACTTATAACTTGAGATTAGCATGCCTGACATCCTTATGAGAAGGAAAAACATGCGTTGAAAGCTCTTTTTCTTCCATAAAAAGGCAATGATGTTGCAATATGACGGCGAACATGGTTAGGAACGCACTTTTCGGTTTATAACTGAAAAGTATATATGAGTTGTTCAGAGCACAAGTAGCGTGAGTCCATTTTTTAGGGAAATTGAGTCAAGTACATAGAAGTAAAGAAAAAATGCAACCTATTTATGAGTCCGGGTTAGGAATTCCTAGCTTACGCAATCTCTGAATGAAACGCAATGCTTTGTTATAGTTCTGACAAATTTCATAATTTGTTCAGAGCACAAGTGGCGTAAATCAACAAATGGCACCCGTTGCTGTTTTCATTGGTTCTTCCAATGGCGCTTGCTGGCGTCAATTGGAAACACCAAACGTAGTCAGGTTATTCAACACTTGATCCTTCCAACAAAGATGTGGACGTAATCTTCTGCATTGACCACCACCGGGCACCGAATTAAATATTTTTTTCGTTAGAGCGTTGTGGAACATTCGCTCAACCCAGCCAGCGGAGGATATTCCATTTTGAGTAACGCAGACACCTACCGTATAGGCTCAATTCCGCTTTGAACCATGGCAATGGGGTCGAGGTTCATGGAATTGATGCCTAGGAGATAAATCTTCAGGACATCAGTGCCATGCTAATGAATATATGACGTCCGTCATACCTCTCCTAGGTGTCACTTCCATGACTCCAGACGCGACCAACGCCCTGTCATAGTAGTTTCAACACCGGTCGCACACCATACTTAAGTGTATATTTAAGTTAATAAATATACTGTATGGATAGCACCAATTATGGATGATTAGTTGGATTTCCACACATTTATTGGTGGAAATCGAGACCCATCTAACATCTCTTGCAATGTAGGGCATTGCCACCCGGTTGTTTAGCGCAACTCCACGCCGATCACAGACCTGCTCGCGACATTGAACTACCACAGCCAGCACGATACTCCCCGAAGGGCCAGCCCATCGATAGTCTCCCCGGGCAAAGGGCTTTACTTCGACACGCACTTATCACAACACCAACACATTCGCATTCATCACTCTTGACTGTGAAGGAAAAAGACACCACTACTTGGACGTGCTACAGCGTAGACCACATCGTATTTGACTGTGTGTGTCACAAGGTCACCACTATTTGCTCCATTTCAATACTGGTACTCCAAGGCTACTAAGATGAACACTTAGTCACTTGGAGCACCCCATATGACACTTCTTGATTACCACCTTTTCAAACCGGTACTCCGAGGCTACTAAGATAAACTTCTCAACACCCGGAGTACCCAAATTTGACACCTCTTGATTACCACTTTTTCAAACCGGTACTCCGAGGCTACTAAGATAAAATTTTCAACATCTGGAGTACCCAAAATTGACACTTCTTGATTACCACCTTTTCAAACCGGTACTCCGAGGCTACTCAGAAAAACTTTTCAACACCCGGAGTACCCAAATTTGACATCTCTTGATTACATCGTTTTAACCAACCTTTTAAGACTAACAAGACTTATAAGACTATTCAGAGACCAATGCGAAATGTATCAGTGGGGACTTGTGACAGTACGTCTGTCGAGAGTAACGACTATCCCCGTGCTAACAAATTTTTTAGGATCATTGCTATTCTCTCGTAGGCATACGCTACCGTTGATCTAGTCAGACGGTCCACCTACTTCCCAGATTGGGCGACCAACTCCAGGATCTGGGTAGTCCCTTCTCATTTACATCATTTACACAGGATAGGGCGAACCCGTTGCCTACGACCAACCTCCTTTATCCTGACTTTGGACAGGCTGCTCGTGAGAACAGGCGGAGTTAGCCAGCGGAGCCGCTCGATTTTAATGCACTTAACTATGTCGATGTCAGCGTACAGCTCATGGTTTCATCCTTCGGGGTTCCATTGAATTCAATACTTGCTATTGACGCAGATTGGACCTAAGATCTTACGAAGGATCTTTCTCTCGGAGGCTCCCAAAGTCTTTTCATCAGAACTGCTCAACGTCCAGGTTTGTGCTGCATATAATAGGACGGGCATAATAAGTGACTTATAGAGCGTGAGTTTCGCCCCGTCGAGAGAGGCCTCTGCTTCTCAATTGCCTACTCAGCCCAAAGTAACATCTATTGGCAAGAGTTATCCTTCGTTTTATCTCAATACTGACATCGTTGAAAGAGTTAATGCTGGATCCCAAGTAGACGAAGTCCTTAACAACCTCGAAGGAGATGTTGTCAACTGTGATATGGTTTCCAAGACGCTGGGACTGTTTATTTGTTGACACTAGGTATTTCGTTTTATCTGCGTTCACTGCAAGACCCATTCGATTCGACTCTTTCGCTAATCTGGAGAATGCTGCACTGACTCATTCGATTCGACTCTTTTGCTTATCTGGAGAATGCTGCACTGACTTCGCGCGTATTATGGCCAATGATATCGATATCATCAGCATACGCCAGCAGCATAATACTTTTGTAGAATATCGTGCCACTATGTCTCAAATCAGCAGCTCGGATGATCTTCTCCATCATTAGGTTGAAAAAGTCGCACGATAAGGCATAACCTTGTCTGAAACCTTGTTTGGTATCGAATTGAGGAGTGAGACCTTTCCCGATTTTAACTATGCTGCTGGTGTTGCTCAGTTTCATTCTGCAAAGACGGATGAGCTTTGCAGGAATACCACACTCAGACATGGTGGAGTATAGATGACTCCTTATTGGACTGCCGAAGGCGGCTTTGTAATCGACAAAAAGATGGTGTTTGTATGCGATTTGTTATTCTAGGGTCTTCTCCAAGATTTGTCGGAGCGTAAATATCTGGTTTATGGTGGATTTTCCAGGTCTGAAGCCACACTGATAAGATCCAATCAGCTAGTTTACGATGGCCTTCAATCTTTCACATAATACGCTTGACAGGACCTTATATGCGATATTAAGAAGGCTTATCCCACGGTAATTGACGCAAATGGTACGATCGCCTTTCTTGTGGATTGAGCAGAGCACACTGAGATTCCAATAGTTTGGAATGCATAGAAGCTCATGAATGCATTTAAATAGAGCTTCGCCTCCATTCTTGAAGAGCTCAGCAGGTAAGCCATCGGCTCCTGCGGCTTTGTTGTTTTTAAGCCGAGCTATAGCTTTCAAGACTTCACTATGGTCGGGCAACGGAACTTCAACGCTAACGTCCTCGATTGGGGTTTCTGGGATATCATTTCTATTGGCGGAATTGTTTTCGCTGCTCAGAAGTCTAGAGAAATGTTCCCTCCACATCATCAGTGTACTCTGGATATCTGTCACTATATTCCCGTTTTCACCCTTGCAAGAAGAGGCCCCGGTCTTGAAACCATCGGCCAGGCGTCTTTTTTTTTCGAAAAATTTTCGGACCTCATTCCTGTCATCATGTATCTCAATTTTCTTGCACTCGCGCATTTCCGCTTCTCTTTTCTTTCACTTGAAGGCTTAACCAAAATAGACAGAACGAGACATAACGAGTAAGTTCGAACAAATGGAAGCCAATAGATATGTTTGGGGCGAGGTTATTCACCTCTGGCACTGCGGCATCTTGTGATGCCTATTGTGCCATACCTTTTCTTTGCTTAAAGCAGTTCGTTTGCTTTAGTTTTTTTCAGAAAACATAATATATTTTCGAGGTTGATTATCGCAAGGTGTCCTTGAGAGACTATTTCGCTATTTAGGATTCTCTTTCTTATATGGAGAAGAGCCGGACATTCAGTGAGAATATGTCTGGAGGTTTCTTCATCCTCAAGGCACAATCTACATAATGAAACAGTAGCGAGATTCATTTTTTGTAGGTGTTTCTTTAGTTTGCAGTGTCCAGTTATAATTTCGGTCATCATCTTTAAGTCTTTCTTCCCTAAGTTGATAAGAAATTTCGATTTCTTGGGAGAAAGTTCTGGAAATATTTGCTTAGTGAGTCTGCTCTTTCATTCCCGTCAAAACCACAGTAGGAATACACTGTAGAGTAACTTTGTTGTTTTGCGCAGCCAGGTCGTTGAGGACGTCGACAGTCTCCAGCACTAGCTTGGATTTTATAATGTGTGATGTCAGAGCTTTAAGGGCAGCTTGACTATCAGAGAAGACGAAAATTGATTTGCCCCTAACATTGTTCAGACAGTTCAGTCTGACACATCTATTAACGGCAAGGATTTACGCTTGAAAAATTGTGGTAAATAGACCTGCACTGAAGAAGTGCCTCTCATTGGAGTGTTCTCCAAAGACCCCTGCTCCCGTGCCTTTCTCCATTTTGGAGCCATCTGTGTACCACACAAGGTCGTTTTCGGACGGGCTTAGTTTCTCGTGTTCCCAATTGGATCTGGGGGGGATAACTACGATGAAGTTTTTATTAAAACGGCTTTTGGGAAGCATGTCATCTAATGGCATGCAGAATTCCTTTTCTCGCTTTAGGGTTGTGATTAAGGTTAGGTGTTCCTTTAAGGGATGGTTTGGGACAGTATAACCTAGATGGAAAAGTATGTGAAGGCTGAGCTTCGCCTCCATCTGGATGTGTATGTGGATTGGGGTGAGCCCTAAGATGACATTGAGGGCTGCTATTGGCGTAGATCTTATGCAGCCTGTCATACAAATCCCTGCACATCTTTGAACTCGTCCTAACCGCTTGATGGTTGATCCTCCTAGGGTTTTCGACCACCACACTACTGACGCGTATGTAAGTGCGGGTCTGACGATCAAAGTGTAGAGATTGTACATCATCTTAGGGCTTAACCCCCAGTTTTTGCCGCAAATTCTTCTGCAGGTCCACAATGAGGCTGTTGATCTGCTGATGATGCGGTCTATGTGGAGGTTCCAGGACAGTTTGCTGTCCAGGATCACTCCCAGGTACTTTTCTGAGTTGGAAAAATCTACTTTTTCCCCAAAAAGTACCGGGCAAGTAAGATTGAGCTTGCATCGTTTTGTAAAAGGAACAATAACTGTCTTTTTTGGGAATGAAAGCCAATGTTAAAACCCAAAATGCACATACGTAACTGATTGAAACTGAACGAAACATTGCGACGAGACGTTTTTTTCCGTAACAACCGAGCTTTAAGCGTCTCAACTCGTCAACAACAGATGTGCAGAGTAGTCTTCTTTTTATTCCAGACGATTGGAGGAACTCGTTTCATTTTGGGTTAAATTTCGGAACAGACGGACGTAACAATGGCAAACGTTCGGCAAGTTGCAATCGTCACGTTTCGTCTATTTTGGTCAGGCCTTGAAAACGAGTCTCTCTTCCTTCCTTTTCTCTTTGTATCGCTTCTTAGCAACACGCATTACAACCGACTGCAGGGTGGCTTTGTAGGCGGATTCTTTCTCTGCAGTGGCTTCGCGACACTAGAGTGGGAAATATGAGTCCACTGCGCGCATTTATAGTCGATCGGAGGAGTGCTTTCTTGAAGCAGGAGTGAGAGTCGAGTAGCGAAGTCTTCGACAGTTCGTTTTGGTTGCAGCTTTTCGACGTCTTGCTTTCTCTGTGCTAGATTGCGCGTATTCTTGGTTGCTCACAGACGTGTACGGATCTTGGCTGAGACAAGGAAAGGATCCGAGTCTATATGGGCACCACGGATTGTGCTTACATCTAAAACACTGGAAGAGTGCCTTACGTTTATCAAAACGTGATCAATTTGGTTGCGTGTCTTTTGATCAGGAGACAGCCGAGTGGCTTTATGAATATTGAGATGCTTGAATGTAGTGCTACTAACGACAATGTTTCACTCTGCTGTAAATCAATCAGCCTCATTCCGTTATCAGAGGTATTGTCTTGGAGGAACTTTCCGACTGTTGGACCACTAATTTTATGTCTTCCTTAATAATGAAGATAATGAAGATAATTAGAGGTGATTTTGTCTGACTTCTAGGTGTAAATTCAGCCATTCTTCATTAAAATATTCTTGAAATTGAGAAAATTATACACAATATCTGCCAAATATCCGGCTCGGCTGTTCTTAACATACATATGGCCATTCTTTTGATGAAATTTTTCATTTCATTTTTGCATAATTGCGACTTTATCTCGCGAATAACAGCTCTAATATTGGCTTTGAGTGATTTGCTGAAGCAATGGTGTAGACTTCATCTTTAACGTAGCCCCGAAGAAAAAATCTAATGTTATTAAGTCGCATAATCCCGGCGTCCTATCAAAATCTCCATTTCGAGAAATAACATTCCTAGGCTTTTCACGCTACAGAGCTATTGTTTCACCAGCTGTATGGCATGTAGTGCCGTTCTGCTGAAAATAAACGTCGTCCACGTCCATAGCATCAATTTTTTTTTTTTCAAACCGAACCAAACTGTCACTCGTTGAGGATGGAGAAGTTGTTCGACTATTTCTCTTGGGTTTTCGCAGTCCCAGATGTGTCAGTTTTACTTATTCACGTACCCAGACAGATGAAAATTGGCATCATCACTATGTATAGTTTTGTTCATCATAATTGGCATGAATAGTTTTGTTTGGAAAATCATGATCTTGTTTAAGGATTTGTGGTGCTCTCACCAGACACACAATTACACACATACAAAAATACACTTACACTTTATATACTTGTTTTTAAATATTAATTATTTAATAAGTTATCAAAAAATTGTATATCAAAAAACTTTCAAAAATATTTTATCATTTATAAAAATTTGTTCAAAATAAAACATTGTTAAATAAAAAATTTCAAAATAAAAATATTTTGTGTGCACCACAATTGGCGATCCTGGCAGCAGCTATCTTTTAGTTACTTTAGATACATACTATACTCAGAATGAGCTGTCTTTAAGATATTTTAACGCATTTCTCCTGAAAAACCAACCGTATACAAAGAAGACTAACTTCAATGATGTGGAACCTTTGCTGAACATTTATGTACCCAAACGACACATTTGTATATAGCAACCATCTCTACCATCACCGGGCTCACCAGCACATCACTAACGTTACCAATACCAACAACTATAACAGACATCAAAAGTACAACAAGAGCAACAACAATCAATTGCAATATTTGTAATATGTACAAAAACAATTAATCTAAGAATTAATGCAACAACAACGTCAAACATAACAAGCAAAACCTTATATCTGCCGGTACAATATCAACAACATCAACAACAACGTCAATCATAACGACAACGTCATAACAACGACAACAAGCAAAACCCTATACCTGCCGGTAAGGTAGCGCAACAGCAACAACAACAGTATTTATAACAACAACAATAAAATCAACAACAACAACAACAACAACAACAACAACAACAACAACAACAACAACAACAACAACTACTACTACTGCTACTACAACTATGAGATCGGCACAGTCATTATTTTAAAATTTTATAAATTGTAACTTCAATCGTGCTGGAAGGTTTCCGAAGGCACTGACTTCATTTTCGGTCATGACTTCCCAGAGATTGTCGGCTAACGCTAGCAGTTCCTCGATCGTTTTATGGCCTGATCCAGTCAACGCTATGTTTAAAGTTTTGGGTAGTTTCCTAAGCCATAACTTTAAGAGGAAATCTGGTTCTACTGAAGAACCGGCTAGAAGTAAGAGCGATCTGTAAAACTGGGATGGTTTTCGGTCTCCAATTTCATAGTCAGAAAGAATTTTGTCAATTCTTTTATTCTTACTTAGAGAATGACGTTCGATCAAAATTTATTTAAATTTTCGTACAAATTGGTCTGTCAAGGTTTTTGTATGAAATCAAGGACTGTCATAATAACATCCTGTGGAAGAGCTGTAACTAAATATTCGTACTTAGTTTTGTCTGTCGTTACTGATTTTGCTTGGAATTGTATTTCGGCATGGATGAGCCATGCTTCAGGACAAGTTGTCCAAAATTGTGGTAATTTAATAGATGTCGTGTGTATTTCCGTACTTTAAGGTATATCGAAGTTTGGAAGTGTGTCTGTGTCAAGAGTTATCAATGGATTGCCTCCTTCTCCACGGTGAGAAGAGTGAGGAGGGCTATAATGTAGACTCATTGTGAATGTTTAAGTGTGTTCCTCAAATGTGTTACCCTGGTGGAGTGGAGTGCCTACGTAAGTGAGAATATAGGTTTCTTCCGACCCTATATTCTTAAATACGTTTCAGAATCTACGGTGTGTGCCTCGTGACGATCTAGATTAAAAAGCAACCTGTAAAAAAATGTTTTATAACATGTCAAATAAAATAATTATATATCAAAAAACTTTCAAAAATATTTTATCAGTTATAAAAATTTGTTTAAAATAAAACATTGTTTATTAAATAAAAAATTTCAAAAATAAAAATATTTTGTGTCCACCACATATTTCCAGCACCCAATCAGTGAATGTACGGCATTTTCAATGGTCTAAAGCAGTGATGTTCACGTAGTATCACGCGTGGTGAGACTCGACAGCTTTATTCGAGAATCGAAACACGTACACGATCGAATACACGAAGTTCTCTCAATCAGTTGGCGCTGCAACTTCAAGCTTTAAGGTTTACGCCTCTTGGTCGTGTGTTTTACACTGCACGAAATGTTTGAGGCATATTTAAAAGCGTTGTTTGCGGAATTATAATAATAATAATGATGATGATAGTGACAATTATAGTGATAGTGATAATGATAATGATACTGATAAAGATAATGATGATGACAATGATAACAATAACATAATTCTTGCTTAAGAACTGCACAACAATTTTTGTCAGAGCAGAGAGTGAGAGAGCTACAAACACAAGTACAAAAGTCGAAAATTATGGTAGTATTTAGTAGTATATGGTAGTTAGTGAACACCACTACAATTTTCACTATTTTTATCATAATTATTATTATAATTCTGCAAATAACGCATTTTTATATACCAAGCGGCGCGAACTTTCTTGCTTAAAGTTTCAGCGCCAACTGATTGAGAGAACTTCGTGCATTCGATCGTGTACGTGTTTCGATTCTCGAATAAAGCTTTCGAGTCTCACCACGCGAGGTACTACGTGAACATCACTGGTCTAAAGCAGTGGTGTTCACACGCATACTACTTTGATTTTCAACTTGAACTTGAACTTGTGTTAGAAGCTCTCTCACTCTCTGCACTGACAAAAATTGTTGTGCAGGTATTAAGCAAGAATTGTGTTATAATTATCATTGTGATCATCATTATCTTTATCAGTATCATTATGATTATCACTATCATTATCATTGTTGCTATCATTATCAATATTATTATTATAACTCTGCAAATAACGCATTTTCATATGCCTCAAACATTTCGTGCAGTGCAAAACACACGACCAAGAGGCGTAAACCTTAAAGCTTGAAGTTTCAGCACCAACTGATTGAGAGAACTTCGTGCTTGCTATTGTGTACGTGTTTCGATTCTCGAATAAAGCTTTCGAGTCTCACCACGCGTGGTACTACGTGAACATCACTGGTCTAAAGGCTTCGATTACTGTGTCAACTGCACTTTATGAGCATGTAGGTCAAAATCTTTATGCAAAATACGGTGCAAAGTAGATGTGGTCTAATAGGACTAATAAAAGTGACCATCTCAAAATAGACAAATCTAGGTTTTCAGCCACTCTCTCAGCTATAGCTCAGTTAAGCAGGCAAAACGATCAAGAGTAGGGGGTCTTTACTTTACTAACTTGTCCAAACCGTTCCAGTTTATCGATTAATTTCACTATAACTGTGTCAAAAAGGCGCTTGATATGGGCCAAAAATAGTACGACGAACTTTATGAATCATGTTCGCTATATTTTCACCGTTTTTGCAGTGAATTTTTACTATTTCCATGCGTTGAAGGAGTGTGTATCGATCCATATCTGAAAATCACCTCATTTTTCTTTGTCAAACAGGAAATTCGATGATCCTGCTTTTCAATACGATTCCACAATCGCTTACAAAGATCTTCCATGCTTAGATATTCGCCCATTGAATACAGTGTGCATTAAAAGACACGCTTTGAAATATATATCGGAAACACCTTGATTGTGTTGCATGGCAGACAAAGTGAAATTTACACCTTTGGCACCGCCACCAGAGCCTTTAAAGACTTTGCTCAATGGACGAGACACGAAAATCAAACCATTTTCTGAGAACATTCAAAAATACAATGGATATTGATTTTCAATCGGAAACTGCACTTAACGCAGTTCCTCTCTGGTCACGGTGGATATCGTAGATACCTTTTTCGATTTGGACACGATACATCTCCTTATTGCCTGAAGTGTCCAAACCAGGAGGAAGACGTGAAGCATACAATATTTGACTGCAGTTTTGAATGCTTCGCATATTTCCTGTTTTGTAGTTACTTCATCCATATCCTTGCATTCTACAGTAATGCGATGGGTAAGGGCTCGAATTTCCGCCTTTTGCCCTAAGACTTCAGTTATTGTGGTTTTTATTTCCGCCGCCTTACTACCAGCATTTTTGAGCTGTATAAGAAGTTCTCCTTTGTGTGTCCTTCTGATTTTTGACACAGCTGTGCCAACTTCCTCCAGTTTTGGATATGCTTTTAATTTTCGGAGTATATCCTCATATGAAGCTTCACCTTTGGCTTCGATGATGATTGCATCGGGCTTAGCTTTCTCGCCTTTTCTCTTCAGTTGCCCTTTCCCTACAACCTTAGTCCAGACCGCTTTGTTTCTACCTGCGTCCTCAACCAAGTTTTCTGCCGCAATCTTCCTAACAGTTTCCTGTTTTTTTTTCTTTATTTCCAGCTGCGTTGTTAGCCGATTTTTTTGCCGCAACCTTATTAACAATTTCCAGTTTTTTGGCTATGGCTAGCTTTTGGGTCATTCATTCTCCAACTTTTGGAGATTCATTCCTCTTCTTTTTTTCCGTCTTCCGTTGCTTACTGGAGACTTCGTTATTTCCCTTTCAGGAGTTGGCTTCCGTTTTGGCTCATTGTTCACCTTAAGCCATGGAGAGGTTTGTGCGGAAGAGTTTCTCTTCACAGCCTCTTTTGCTTTTTCAGCTTGTGCAGTTGAGTGGCTGAAAGATCATAGAGAGCACGAATACTCTCGATGGCATCCCTCATTGACTGGTGTTTAGAACGCCTTTTACCATTTTCCAGCATAGTTAGCAGCTCCCTTATTTGTTCTGCTAGTTTGAGGAATGCTGGTATCTGCTGAGTTCTATCCGTCGTGTTCTGGAGTGTTGCTGGCATCTCCGCCCTAACTGGTGTACCCGACTTCCTTATTTGCTACAACCGGGGATCTTCGCATCAGGACACTTTTTTGGAACGGTTTGCTCCCGTTTTCTTTCTCCTTGTTTTTCCTCTTTAGTGTTTCGCCTTTTGTATTTTTTGTTATTGTGGGATTCATTCTGTTGGGTGAATCGCCCCACTCAAGGCCGCTCTCGGTATTCGGATGTGTAGTCACCTTATATGATCCCATGGTTATCTTTGGAAACAGTGAGGCCATTCGAGGGTTGACATAAGCCTTTATGGGGTCTTGTGTTCAGAGCCAGATCAGTATTAAACAGGAATATACCATTTGTACCTACACCACCAACTTAACGGTAACGAATTACCGAACGTAATTGAGGTCTGCCATGGTTTTAACGGGACGGTGGAGCCTGCAGCATTAGCCTGAAAGCCATTTCAGCAGGATTTCACTCCTGCTAACTGAGGTAACAGAATACTGCAGCCGTCAGCCCTTGAAGCAAACGTTCTCAATCAAGTTGTCCAGTATACCAAAATTAAGGCCTTACTGGGTTCAGCCTTAATGCGTTTTCAAACGCGTTTTATGGTTTTTTCTGTAAGGGTGTCCTTCCTTTTAGAAAACTGCCGTCCCTCTGGAATCAGACACAGTCCAAGGAGCCGCCCAATCTGGGACAGACGCTCTTGGGATTTGATGTTAACTAGGGTCCGCGGGATCGTTAAGCCCGAAGGATTGTTCTGAAAACTGATCCCCCTGCGGTAAGATCGAGGACATGTGTCGGTAAGATCGAGGACATGTGTCTGCTCATGTACGGTAGGACGTTGTGAACTTTTGAAAATTCCTAGCTTGAGAGGACGCATTATTGGTGAGGTGTTTTCTTGTAAAATGGCCAACGAAAATTTTCAGGCATGACGCTAAGTCCACAACTCTTAGTCCAACGAGATTGACGAGAATATTTGAACAGTTTTCCATAGCATCTTAAAAGGTGGATATTTATTTATTAGGAATAACAATATCAACATACAATATCAGTTTCATAAGTATACTCACCTGTGCCTTTTCCTTTGCCTTTGCCTTTGCCTTTGCCTTTGCCTTTGCCTTTGCCTTTGCCTTTGCCTTTGCCTTTGCCTTTGCCTTTGCCTTTGCCTTTGCCTTTGCCTTTGCCTTTGCCTTTGCCTTTGCCTTTGCCTTTGCCTTTGCCTTTGCCTTTGCCTTTGCCTTTGCCTTTGCCTTTGCCTTCGCCTTTGCCTTTGCCTTTGCCTTTGCCTTTGCCTTTGCCTTTGCCTTTGCCTTTGCCTTTGCCTTTGCCTTTGCCTTTGCCTTTGCCTTTGCCTTTGCCTTTGCCTTTGCCTTTGCCTTTGCCTTTGCCTTTGCCTTTGCCTTTGCCTTTGCCTTTGCCTTTGCCTTTGCCTTTGCCTTTGCCTTTGCCTTTGCCTTTGCCTTTGCCTTTGCCTTTGCCTTTGCCTTTGCCTTTGCCTTTGCCTTTGCCTTTGCCTTTGCCTTTGCCTTTGCCTTTGCCTTTGCCTTTGCCTTTGCCTTTGCCTTTGCCTTCGCCTTTGCCTTTGCCTTTGCCTTTGCCTTTGCCTTTGCCTTTGCCTTTGCCTTTGCCTTTGCCTTTGCCTTTGCCTTTGCCTTTGCCTTTGCCTTTGCCTTTGCCTTTGCCTTTGCCTTTGCCTTTGCCTTTGCCTTTGCCTTTGCCTTTGCCTTTGCCTTTGCCTTTGCCTTTGCCTTTGCCTTTGCCTTTGCCTTTGCCTTTGCCTTTGCCTTTGCCTTTGCCTTTGCCTTTGCCTTTGCCTTTGCCTTTGCCTTTGCCTTTGCCTTTGCCTTTGCCTTTGCCTTTGCCTTTGCCTTTTCATAAGCTTTTAGTTTCTGATGTAAAGCATTGCTACCTTTTGACTACCGAGGCCACCTAAGGCTGGATAGCTGTCTTCAGATTAGGCTTGAGTAGTTCATGAACGAACTAGTTCAATTGAACGACTCCCACTCATAAACTATGTGAACTAGTTCAGTGTTTCTCGTTCTTTTAGTTCAATTGATTTTGCAGCGAGTTGCAAAAAACTAACGAGAGCAAAATAACTAAATTTATCAAGCTATGGTTTGAGTCCTTGGTTTGGCCAAACGAACTAAAAGACCTAGCGAACTAAAAGAACAAGCGAACTAAAAGAACTAATGAACTAAAAGAACGAACGAAACATAAAATGCAACGAATAAAAAGAAGGAACGAACTAAATGAACGAACTAGTTCATTACACACGATTAAACTAAAATGAGCGATCTTTCTGGTGAACTAAAATGCCCAAGCCTTTTTCAGATGGTAGATGCTCCCTCTAACATTGGAGCATTACAAACAGGGAAGTAGAACAAACAGTGAAGTGAGTTTCTACCAAAATATTTATAAAGAAAAAAGAATTCCATGTTCCGTCTTCTTTTTTTATGAAGATCTGGACATGAGAGCTAACTTTTAGAACTTTCTAATGCATGGACACCTCAGAGGTTTGTGTTCATTTTTTTTCTCAGAAGGTCCTCCGAAACTGTCGATGAACTTTTCGCAATTCTTCCGTGTATTCTTAGAGAGCCATTTTAATATTGGTCCACGCTTTGGTGGATCCTATGGCTTTTGCCTGATTGAAGGATTTTCTACCCTTTTTTCGGAGCTCTCCAAGTCCAGTACTACTCCAAGGTGGGTTTTGGTCCCCTTTAGAGTTTTGAGCGGTCAGCGGATGATTCTCCGATAACTTTAAACATTGACAATATGAGACTATCAATTAAGTTTTCTAAGGATATTTTACAGGAAGGTTAAGATAGTCCGTTTGTGTGAGATAAAGTGAATCTAAAATAATTCATTATGATTTCAAACAAAGTAAATAAGAATTTTTTATTGTTCTTTAGAAATTGACATAACTATCAAGAGTTTCAACTAATGTTTGTTTTGAAAATGTTATTCTAACTGTCTTTTCTCTACTCATTCATTTATTTTTCCTTTTGCTAACGCCTGTTAACTCACACGTTTTGTGGGTATGCGTGTCTGTTGTTATGTGTGTGTGTGTGTGTTTTTCGTAATGTTTTCGGTCTGATTGCTAGAGAGAACTAAACTGTACAAGAATTTCGGAAGGATAATAAATTAAAATTTTTAATTTTTAAAAGATACCCTAAGGTACCTGGGTATCTTTTAATTTTTTTTTTTTTTGTTCTAAATAAAGAAAAATATTATTATTAAATTTAAAAACATCTGCTTAGTTATGCATTAAAGTTGACCTTTGCAGAGAGCCAGCAACAATGTGTAGAGAGCATGAAAGGATCGCAAAATCGAATGCATGTAACAGCAATTGATGGTATGGTTAAAGGCATTCCACAGTTTGGGTTGAGTGATTATTTGTAAGCAACTTGAAATTGCAGCTGCTTAGAAAAAATAGAAGGTATTCACCGACTGTGCTTACTGAGAAAGCTCTTTTGTTTTTGAACTTATTTTTAATTTAAAACTTTTTATTACAGCTTTAACTTGGAATAGCTCTGAGGCTTTCTTCCGTTTCCGCTTTTTAATGATTTCCACAACATTAACCTAAACATGACACAGCCTCTATATCAAAGAAATGAGTGAAAAACTACACACAGTCACAACAACAACAGCAATAACAACAATAACAACAACAACACCGACAAACTAACAAGTACTACTTGATGGCAAAAACAAAAAGTAGTCTAAATGTTTATTTACACTAACACTTGCTGCTGCAGGCATAGCCAGTGCACACAAACACACGCACACACTAACACATTTCATACCAACAAATACGTCCTTATGTCAACACTTTGGAAATAAATGACACCATTTTGAAGAACCAAAAAAAAAACACAAAAACATGGCGACGAAATGCAAATTAAAACGTACATCATTCATTCATTCCGTTCGTCAACCAGTCATGTGCTCGGTCAGTCATTCATTCATTCAGTCATTCATTCGTTCGTTCGTTGGTTCGTTCGCTTGTTTGTGCATCCATTTTATGCTCTCACGCTGGTGGCCTCCATGTTGACTTGACAGCCAGTCTTTGCAATTAAATTATGTGTTGCTGCGAGCAAAAATCAGGGCACGAGAACATTTGCAATATTAAGAAGCTTCTTCTTCTTCTCTTTCTTATTCGTTGAATTAATGCTTTCTATTTCTTTCTTTTGTTTTTTTGCAAATTGTAAGTAAAAGCGTTGCAAAAAAAATTTCCATTTTTAATTTGTGCTTTTCTTGGGAAAAAGTCAGAAAGTCAAGTTTGACATTTAATGAGTGGGCAAAGGACAGTGAAGTGACACAATTAGAAAGCAGGCGACTTATTTCTGAGAAAAAATTTTTAAAATCTTATTTCCGTCCATGCCATTCATAGAGCTAAATAACAAAAAAAATTATTATAATTCTACAAGGAAGCTAGTCCACACAATTTCTCTTAATGCTTTGCCACTTCTTCTATACCTTAAGTAGATTCCTTATGTGACACATTTCCTTAACAGCTCTTATTAACAATTAACTATTAACTATTAACTATTAACTATTAACTATTAACTATTAACTATTAACTATTAACTATTAACTATTAACTATTAACTATTAATTATTAACTATTAACTATTAACTATTAACTATTAACTATTAACTATTAACTATTAACTATTAACTATTAACTATTAACTATTAACTATTAATTATTAACTATTAACTATTAACTATTAACTATTAACTATTAACTATTAACTATTAACTATTAACTATTAACTATTAACTATTAACTATTAACTATTAACTATTAACTATTAACTATTAACTATTAACTATTAACTATTAACTATTAACTATTTACTATTAACTATTAACTATTAACTATTAACTATTAACTATTAACTATTAACTATTAACTATTAACTATTAACTATTTACTATTAACTATTAACTATTAACTATTAACTATTAACTATTAACTATTAACTATTAACTATTAACTATCAACTATTAACTATTAACTATTAACTATTAACTATTAACTATTAACTCTTAACTCTTAACTCTTAACTATTAACTATTAACTATTAACTGTTAACTATTAACTATTAACTATTAACTATTAACTATTAACTATTATCTATTAACTATTAACTATTAACTATTAACTATTAACTATTAACTATTAATTATTAACTATTAACTCTTAACTCTTAACTCTTAACTCTTAACTCTTAACTCTTAACTCTTAACTCTTAACTCTTAACTCTTAACTCTTAACTCTTAACTCTTAACTCTTAACTCTAAACTCTTAACTCTTAACTCTTAACTCTTAACTTTTAACTCTTAACTCTAAACTCTTAACTCTTAACTATTAACTATTAACTATTAATTATTAACTATTAACTATTAATTATTAACTATTAACTCTTAACTCTTAACTCTTAATTCTTAACTCTTAACTCTTAACTTTTAACTCTTAACTCTTAACTCTTAACTCTTAACTCTTAACTCTTAACTCTTAACTCTTAACTCTTAACTCTTAACTCTTAACTCTTAACTCTAAACTCTTAACTCTTAACTCTTAACTCTTAACTCTTAACTATTAATTATTAACTATTAACTATTAAATATTAATTATTAACTATTAACTATTAACTATTAACTATTAACTATTAACTATTAGCTATTAACTATTAACTATTAACTATTAACTATTAACTATTAACTATTAACTATTAACTATTAACTATTAACTATTAACTATTAACTATTAACTATTAATTATTAACTATTAACTATTAACTATTAACTATTAACTATTAACTATTAACTATTAACTATTAACTATTAACTATTAACTATTAACTATTAACTATTAACTATTAACTATTAACTATTAACTCTTAACTTTTAACTATTAACTATTAACTCTTAACTCTTAACTCTTAACTCTTAACTCTTAACTCTTAACTCTTAACTCTTAACTTTTAACTCTTAACTCTTAACTCTGAACTCTTAACTCTAAACTCTTAACTCTTAACTCTTAACTCTTAACTCTTAACTATTAATTATTAACTATTAACTATTAAATATTAATTATTAACTATTAACTATTAACTATTAACTATTAACTATTAACTATTAACTATTAATTATTAACTATTAACTATTAACTAATAACTAATAACTATTAACTATTAACTATTAACTATTAACTATTAACTATGAACTATTAACTATTAACTATTAACTATTAACTATTAACTATTAACTATTAACTATTAACTATTAACTATTAACTATTAACTATTAACTAGTAACTATTAACTATTAACTATGAACTATTAACTATTAACTATTAACTATTAACTATTAACTATTAACTATTAACTATTAACTATTAACTATTAACTATTAACTATTAACTATTAACTATGAACTATTAACTATTAACTTTTAACTATTAACTATTAACTATTAACTATTAACTATTAACTATTAACTATTAACTATTAACTATTAACTATTAACTATTAACTATGAACTATTAACTATTAACTTTTAACTATTAACTATTAACTATTAACTATTAACTATTAACTATTAACTATTAACTATTAACTATTAACTATTAACTATTAACTATGAACTATTAACTATTAACTTTTAACTATTAACTATTAACTATTAACTATTAACTATTAACTATTAACTATTAACTATTAACTATTAACTATTAACTATTAACTATTAACTATTAACTATTAACTATTAACTATTAACTATTAACTATTAACTATTAACTATTAACTATTAACTATTAACTTTTAACTATTAACTATTAACTATTAACTATTAACTATTAACTATTAACTATTAACTATTAACTATTAACTATTAACTATTAACTATTAACTATTAACTATTAACTATTAACTATTAACTATTAACTATTAACTCTTAACTTTTAACTATTAACTATTAACTCTTAACTCTTAACTCTTAACTCTTAACTCTTAACTCTTAACTCTTAACTCTTAACTTTTAACTCTTAACTCTTAACTCTGAACTCTTAACTCTAAACTCTTAACTCTTAACTCTTAACTCTTAACTCTTAACTATTAATTATTAACTATTAACTATTAAATATTAATTATTAACTATTAACTATTAACTATTAACTATTAACTATTAACTATTAACTATTAATTATTAACTATTAACTATTAACTAATAACTAATAACTATTAACTATTAACTATTAACTATTAACTATTAACTATGAACTATTAACTATTAACTATTAACTATTAACTATTAACTATTAACTATTAACTATTAACTATTAACTATTAACTATTAACTATTAACTATTAACTAGTAACTATTAACTATTAACTATGAACTATTAACTATTAACTATTAACTATTAACTATTAACTATTAACTATTAACTATTAACTATTAACTATTAACTATTAACTATTAACTATTAACTATGAACTATTAACTATTAACTTTTAACTATTAACTATTAACTATTAACTATTAACTATTAACTATTAACTATTAACTATTAACTATTAACTATTAACTATTAACTATTAACTATTAACTATTAACTATTAACTATTAACTATTAACTATTAACTATTAACTATTAACTATTAACTCTTAACTTTTAACTATTAACTATTAACTATACTTTAATGGTCTTTAATCGCCAATTTTTATTTGTCAAGGTTATCTAGAATTTTTCAAGTTTATCATCTTATTTAAATCTCTCCAAACTCCCAGCATCAATTTCTCAGCACAACAATGTTTGCTTTCAATTAAAATAATTAAAGTAGTTTTTTAAATTTTGTAAATACAAATTATCACTATCTTTGAGCGATCTCTTAAAATAATTACATTTCTGTCACTAAAATACTAAAAATTTATTGCATGCTAAGCGCTTTGCACACGATGACAAAATTCGATAAAAATCTCTTACAAAGCTGCAAGCTGTCAACTATTGCTATATAAATGGTTGATCAAATTGAAGTGACATCAATAATTTTTGTAGCTTCAAAACTTTAACAGCTAATCATGAAATTCTTTGCAATAATTGCTGCATTTTGCATTTTGAGCTTGGCACTCATGGTGGTAAGTATTAAAAATGCTACTATTTTGTCAAAATAATTATTAATAGCAAGTGTATATTAAGAAATAACATTTTCTTTTTTCATTTTAGAATGCCTCTTCACCAACAAAGGGTGGGCCTGGCGGTCCTGGTGGTCCTGGCGGACCAGGTGCACCGGGAGTGCGCTATGCTCGCAGTGCTGAATTTATGCCGAAATCAGTTGCTCAAGGTGGTGGTGATGGTCCACAAAGACAACCACCAATGGGAGGTCCTCATGATCATCAATAGATTTTTTAAGATCCTTTATCTATTTGCTATGATTTTATTTAAAAAAAAATATCAAATAAATTTCCTATGAATACAGCAAAATAATGTTTTTCAATTAGACGACTTTAACGTAATGTAACGGGTGGACCAAATACAAATATTTTTTTTTTAAATGTAATAAAATGAACAAAATTAAATTTTTTTTTCCATGTATTATGACTTTTTTCGTAAGAGCAAACATTCCCATTAATTATGGAACACAACGTCGTTCAAGTGGTTGCCTCGGCTTCGCAGTAGCGTATTCTGTCACTCTAGTTTTCCAAGACCTTGTTGATGGTTTCGAACTGCTTGGATGATATTGGCCTTAAGTGTTTGAATCGTTTCCGTATTGTTGGCATAACATCGGTCCTTCACGGTTCCCCACAAAAAAAAAAACTCCAAAGGGAGGGAGTCAAGCAGCTCCGAGGCAGCTAATTGACATCGCCAAGACGGCTGATAACACGATTTGGGAATTTGGTGCACAAAAAATCGATAGTGGCATGGGCTGTGTGGCATGGCACGCCATCCTGCATTAACCAGAGGTCGTCCAAATTCATGTCTCTAATTTCAGTTTTTAAAAAAAAAGTTGGTTAACATGGCTCTGTAACGCCCACCGTTGACCGAAACGTTGTTACCAGCCTCATAATCGAAGACAAATGGTCCAATGATGCCACCACTCCACAATCCGCACCAAACTGTTACTCTCTGTGGATGCATTGGCTCCTTGACAATAACTTTTCCGAACCCCAGTTAGAGCAGGGGTACAGCAGGCGCGATGGGTGCTTGATTTCGCCCAAAACTTATTTTCAAATAACGCACAGTTTGGGCTACACAGCACTCACTTTGGAAATAAGTTTTCAATATTTCCCAATGTTGTTCAAGCGTAAAGCGACTCTTTTCTTTCCGCGGAGGTATGATACTGACTTTATGTCAAGATTTCGAGCGGGAAATAGATTTCAGTGTCAAAATAATCTATCATTTAAAAAGAAACCACTAGATGGCCCACTCTGTGGGTGATAAGCTGTGACGACTAAAAATCGCTGGCGACAGCCGAGGTGCAAGACTGATACTCGATGAACACCACCAATACTGTATATTTACTTTTCTCATTATACATTTACACATACACATAAACACTGAATTATCCCAGTGGGCAATTATACTAGGCCTTAACAAAAGAAGGCATGCTAAGACTACTACTATTGGCATCTTTATACCTCCTTATATCGCTGTACCAATGAGCACTTCTAGAAGCCCTTCCTATGGATGGGGCTCAAAAATTTTTTATTTCTGTGCAACGCAAAACAAAAGAAGTGAAACATATCATAAAGTGTTAGCCCAAGGAGAGCACAGCGCTCTCCTATAAAAAACATAAATAAAAACAAAGCCAGAAAATTTTACTTGAACTCGGACCGCTGGCGTTATAGTCAAACGTCTTACCGCTCTGCTATTTCACCGTTTGATAACTTGTGAACAAAATAAATATAAAAATATGAGGTCCACAACTCTGAAATTATTATTTCGCTGGGCATCTACAGCAATTTGATTAATTGGTATGTAGAATAGATTCTTGAATGGAGGATTTAGCTCAATAGATAAGGCGTTGGTTTTGAAATCTTGAAATCTTCGACTCTCAGCGGTGACAATGAAGTTTTTTCAGTCATATATATACTCTTTATATATTTCTCTCATTCTCTCTACTATCAAATATATCTTTCTTCTCTATCGTGTGACGAAATGAAGTAAAGTGACCTAAGAAAGTTTCACTTCAAAATAGAAATTGCAAAACAAAAAACAGTTTACTGCATTTTTTTTTTTATTTTTAGTTAACTTGAGAGTGCTTTTATAAGCCCTCATAAAGAAGGTCTTTTAACATGCATTCTCAAAAAACAGCTTCTGGCAGGCCTCTTTAGAGTCGCGAGAGAGGAAGGCCTAGAAAATTTGCTCGTTTCATATAAAAAAGTTAATGGGCTTGGATATGAGTGCGGAAGGTCTTCAAAATCCATATGAAGGCCTGCAAGTAGCGCTTCGAAGCCTTGCTTTTGCCCACTGGGATCTAAATAAACACATGAATACAAAAATTAACACCCATACACTTTTCTTACACGAAAACAAAGAGAGAAAAAGGGAGAGCATAAAGAAACGTGTGAGACTTGCAAAACGTGCGCAAACATATGCGCAAAGCTGGCGTGATCTTGCTCAGAGCAGTGTTGCCAGAGAGATGAACTGAAATTTACCACTTTTTGGGAAAAAATTTACCACATTCGGAGAAAATTTACCTTTCCCCAAAATGAAAAAATTAAAAACTTTTTAAGTGATTAACAACCGTTATAATTTTATACATATATTTATAAAAAAACAACAAAAACATGAAAATATAACATCTGTTCCATTCACACACCGAAAAGCAACCGACAACCGCTCTTAGAGCCCGAACAGAACCAAAGCAGCTGTCGGTTGTCGGATGCGCTGTGCAACAAAACACATGAAAATATATGCAGCCGCCAAAATTTTAATGGCCGTAGAAATCCGCGACGGAAAAATCCCAGAATAGAATCAATTCTATTTTTTCTCCGACGGCTGGCGGATCTCTCTTTGAGTGGCGTAAGTGTTGCCATATTTTAGCTAAGGATTGGATGTGTTCAGTGCTATTTTCTTAGTTTTTACCATGAGCTGACGTTTTGTTTTGTGTGTGTTTGTTGCATTCCATGAGCTAACATTTCGTTTTGTGTGTGTGTGTGTTGAATTTGTAGGATTTACACAACGAAAAGCAACGCTGATCCGACAACCGACAACCGCTCCTATTCTGGACGTGTTCTCAGCGGATTTCTCCCAGAGAGGTCCGCCAACCGACAGCCGCTTTGGTTCTGTTCGGGCTCATAGAAGGCAAATCGCTGGGCAAATATATGGAAAGTTTCTGGGGAAGGCAACAACAAAGCTGCACCTTACGGGACTTTATTTAAGGGAAAATAAGCCCAGAACTTTCGATTGCGGTGCCTTTTTTGTCACAAACAATAAGAGGACGAGGATATAAATAGGCCGAAAAGTATCCAGAGAAAACATGACGACCAAGGAAGAGCAACAACGGAAAGTTGCAAAGGCAAAGGAGGTTTAAAGTTAGTGAGTTTTTTTTTTTTGCTAAAAGCAGAGTCGTCGGCTTGTAGGCCCACCTGCAAAGGAATCGGTTGACGTTTCGGTGGCTTATAGGCCCACTTGTTTACCCAACGGAAAAAGCCAGAGTTGTTGGCTTGTAGGCCCGCCTGCAATCAACAACAACAAGCAGCATCGGTGGCTTGTAGGCCCGCCTGCAGTAGCAGTAGACAGCGTCGGTGCTTGTAGGCCCACCTGTCTTCACACTTTGCTTAGCAGCGTCCGTGGCTTGTAAGCCCGCGTGTTCACAATTTTTTTTCATAGAGTAACATCGAGTGCCGCGACTTGTAGGCCCGCCTGTTAAGCCGCATCAAGAACAGAAGTGAAAGACCCGAAGAAATAAGGCCCACTACATCAATACATATAAATATATATATCTTTTCAAATTGTATAAAAGATAAAGGCCTCATTTAATAAAAAGAACAGAATGAAAAAGAATTTGTAAAGAAAAACATTGTGTAATTTCTTGTGAAGAACCGTGGATACCCGCTCAGCTTACCCCAGCAAAACAAAAGAAAAAGTGGATCTTTTTTACAAAGCTTTAAAATAAACTCACAACAAAGGTCCTGTCTACTTCAAAGCATATATATACCTACATTTCTTAACTGAATGTGTTGTATTCCAAAGGACTTCGTTAAATTTTTGCACACAAAGGATTGAGAACTGGACCTACTGGTTTTTATGCCACCTTCAAATGGCTAATTGTGTGCAAAGAGCTGACGGCCGATGAGACAAATTAATTTCAATTGAAAAGTGGGAATTCGAACAACGGACGTGGCAGTTCATTATATTTGCATTGAACGTTTCATGCACTTAAAGTTTTTCAGATTTCGGTTCTTAAAAGGGCGTCTCGAACTCGAGACGCACATATAGAGGGATCGAACGATATGATAACATTAAAAATTAGAAAGAACGCCATATCCCGACAACAAAGGAAGATAGGCCAAAAATAACACCAGATTTGGATTTTTAAAAGGGGGTCTCGAACTCGAGACGCACAGATAGAGGAGTCAGACGATATGATAACCTTAAAAATTTAGGAAGAACGCCATATCTTGAAAACGAAGCAAAATGGGCCCAAAAGATCAGTTTTTGGGACGTGCATGTATTGGTGTCGGCCGATATAGAACCAATAAAAAAATTCAAGGCATGGAATATGCATAGGTGTAGTGCATATTCATTTCTATATTCTACTTTAGTAAGGATTATACTTGAGTTGCCGAAGATACTGAATTTAAGTGCATATCAAAATATCTAAGTTCAAATCCTCATATCTTGAAATGTGATGTCGACAGAGACGAAGTACTTGAATAATGTAGATGGCTTGTAAGACATTTTTCTTTAAACTTGCTATAACTGCGTTTTTCAAAACATTTCACAGAATTAATTAAAATTATCTTGCTGCATAGTTTCAATTTACCTTCTGTTTGTCTTCCCTAAATTCCTCTCAGTCACAGTCTGTCAGTCACAAAATATTGCACAAATTCAATACAATAGGGCACTCAGCTGATTACCAGTGATGATACTTGTAATGGCTGCAAGCCAGTCACATTAAATATAATTGAAACATTATAATTTCTGAATAAATTCGACCACTACATAAATAGAAGTAAACTAATTTGCAAATTGAAATTCTGAGCCGCAATCGAATAAATCGAAATTCTATTGAAGATATTTAAACAAACAACATTGGATGAGGAGGATGACTTGTTTGCCATTGAAGAAGATTTCAATGCTGCCAATGCTCCTACCAATGCTGGCAACAAGGCAAAGCAATTAAATATTAATAAATTATCGATCAACGAGCAAATGCAAACAAACAAGATACATTTTGAGTACAGGTTAAAATGAAATAATTGTTATTGCTGTTCAATAGCAACTGGTTGAAATTAATTAGCCACGCTTGATTTGTGCAGATATTTACAAAGAGGATTACTTCTGAAAATTATTTTACAAAGCGACATGGTGCGAATAAACAATTATTTAGTTCGAATGTTAATACCTATAACACGGAATTGGTAACACCAACGGTGTTTTAGGCGGATTTATGAAAATATTTTACCTAAGGGCATGATAATTGAAACACCTTTGACAGATACTGTCAAAAATGACACAACTAGAAGCTTATTAGAAGCTCTGAAGTTGAAACTTTGACGGCTTATGACAATGTAAGCCACCAGTCATGCATGCCTGCATTCAAGCAAAAGCTTTTACTCTTCCACATTTCTCATGCATTGCTCAATGCAACTTATTCTTAAACGATTACTGAACTTTGAGTATCGATTCGTTCTGTCTATCATATACTCGCCTAACAGTCTGTTTATGTGTTTCAATTGCTTGCTCACGTCAACTGCGCCTCATCTTACTATTTCTCTTAATCCTTCTCTTTACCTCTCACGCCCACCACTCACTTTGCTTTGGCACGCTCTGTAACTAAGCCACTTAAACCATAAAAACTTTGCAAAGTATAAATTTTCTATGAATTCTCGTAGGAAAGGCATGAAAAAATGAGTAAAACTACGAAAATGTTGCCAACAAAAAGTTTTTAATGAAAAGTTAGTGTGACAGAAAAGTTTTCAAATCCTGTTCCATTAATAAAGTTGAAATGAAAGCCGTATTTTATTGTCACTACTGGATTTACACTGTCAGTATTTTTGTGAAAAACTATTTAATTTCTTCTAAGATATTTAATAATTACTTCACAAGACGGCGAAATTGCTAAAATCAAAAAAAAAAACAATGCGACAATTATAGCACAAAAAACTTTCTTCAACCAAAATTGGTTTTGCATCATCAATGTAAGCTGATGAGATGCAGCGTGTGACATTGCCACATATAAAAAAATTTCTGTTCCCAAACAAACTTTTCACCTATAAACATAAAGAAACTTCTCGATCAAAGCTTTAGGCGTATGGAGCTTCGTCAGAGTCCGAACAGAATCAAAGCGATTAGCGATTGGCTACATTTTCAAGCAATAGAATGCATGAAAACGTATGAACACGTCCGGAATCAAATCGCTGGTCTTCGATTGCAGCGAACATTTGCCAGATTAGAATCTATTCTATTTTTTCTCTGGCGACCTGGGGATCCTCTCTTTGTGTGGTGTCAAACATGATAAGTGTTGCCGTATTTTTCCTTATTATGTAGTACGTTCAGTGCTATTTTCTTAAGCTTTATTATCTTCTGTCATTTGTTGTCTTTGTTTTTATTTTCTTCATATCAATTATGCATACACAAAACAAAACATTCTGAAAATTCAGTCTGAATAGTTCGGCAATCGCTAATCGCTTTCATTCTGGAAGTGTTTTGAGCGATTGGCGAGAAAAGAGGATCGCCGATCGCCAATCGCTTTGATTCTGTTCGGGCTCTAAGTCGTTTGGAGCGAAAATCGAAGAACTTAAGACAAAGGAATGACGGGCTTGGTGTCTTACACATAATACCTACGCCCATAAGACGAGACAATTCGAGTCTGAGTCATTTAATAAATCTATATCAATCAATTTTTCCATACCATTCCATTCCATTCCATTCCATTTAATCCTAAGCCCAAAAAGGTGAGATACCCCCGAAATTTTCAAAATTCTTTCGTGATAGACTTTCATCCCTTATACTTTTAAGTATACTTTAAGTACTTTTAAGTATTTTTCAAAAATAAATTAAGAAGTTGGCTTTATCGTAAACACACCCGTAGTTTTTGACGTAACAGCGTAGCTTTATTCTTGACCTTTCCTTTGTTTCCAAACTTTTCATCCTTATCCTTATTGGACAACTTTAACTTTGTTTTAATCAAAAATTTGGACAATTGTCTTACTTTCAAACTTTTGATTTAATCCATGCCCACGACCCTTTAATCCATGACCTTATTCTTGTTCCAATCCCTGTCCTTGTCCTTAACCTTATCTTTATCCTTATCTTTATCCTTATCTTTATCCTTATCTTTATCTTTGTCTTTATCTTAATCTTAATCTTAATCTTAATCTTAATCTTAATCTTAATCTTAATATTAATCTTAATCTTAATCTTAATATTAATCTTAATCTTAATCTTAATCTTAATTTTAATCTTAATCTTAATCTTAATCTTAATCTTAATCTTAATCTTAATCTTAATCTTAATCTTAATATTAATCTTAATCTTCTTAATCTTAATATTAATCTTAATCTTCTTAATCTTAATATTAATCTTAATCTTAATCTTAATCTTAATCTTAATCTTAATCTTAATCTTAATCTTAATCTTAATCTTAATCTTAATCTTAATCTTAATCTTAATCTTAATCTTAATCTTAATCTTAATCTTAATCTTAATCTTAATCTTAATCTTAATCTTAATCTTAATCTTAATCTTAATCTTAATCTTAATCTTAATCTTAATCTTATTCTTATTCTTATTCTTAATCTTAATCTTAATCTTAATATTAAAGTTAATCTTAATCTTAATCTTAATCTTAATCTTAATCTTAATCTTAATCTTAATCTTAATCTTAATCTTAATCTTAATCTTAAACTTAATCTTAATCTTAATCTTAATCTTAATCTTAATCTTAATCTTAATCTTAATCTAAATCTTAGTCTTAAACTTAATCTTAATCTTATTCTTAATCTTTATCCTTATCCTTATCCTTATCCTTATCCTAATCCTTATCCTTATCCTTATCCTTATCCTTATCCTTATCCTTATCCTTATCCTTATCCTTATCCTTATCCTTATCCTTATCCTTATCCTTATCCTTATCCTTATCCTTATCCTTATCCTTATCCTTATCCTTATCCTTATCCTTATCCTTATCCTTATCCTTATCCTTATCCTTATCCTTATCCTTATCCTTATCCTTATCCTTATCCTTATCCTTATCCTTATCCTTATCCTTATCCTTATCCTTATCCTTATCCTTATCCTTATCCTTATCCTTATCCTTATCCATATCCTTATCCTTATCCTTATCCTTATCCTTATCCTTATCCTTATCCTTATCCTTATCCTTATCCTTATCCTTATCCTTATCCTTATCCTTATCCTTATCCTTATCCTTATCCTTATCCTTATCCTTATCCTTATCCTTATCCTTATCCTTATCCTTATCCTTATCCTTATCCTTATCCTTATCCTTATCCTTATCCTTATCCTAATCCTTATCCTTATCCTTATCCTTATCCTTATCCTTATCCTTATCCTTATCCTTATCCTTATCCTTATCCTTATCCTTATCCTTATCCTTATCCTTATCCTTATCCTTATCCTTATCTTTATCCTTATCCTTATCCTTATCCTTATCCTTATCCTTATCCTTATCCTTATCCTTATCCTTATCCTTATCCTTATCCTTATCCTTATCCTTATCCTTATCCTTATCCTTATCCTTATCCTTATCCTTATCCTTATCCTTATCCTTATCCTTATCCTTATCCTTATCCTTATCCTTATCCTTATCCTTATCCTTATCCTTATCCTTATCCTTATCCTTATCCTTATCCTTATCCTTATCCTTATCCTTATCCTTATCCTTATCCTTATCCTTATCCTTATCCTTATCCTTATCCTTATCCTTATCCTTATCCTTATCCTTATCCTTATCCTTATCCTTATCCTTATCCTTATCCTTATCCTTATCCTTTTCCTTATCCTTATCCTTATCCTTATCCTTATCCTTATCCTTATCCTTATCCTTATCCTTATCCTTATCCTTATCCTTATCCTTATCCTTATCCTTATCCTTATCCTTATCCTTATCCTTATCCTTATCCTTATCCTTATCCTTATCCTTATCCTTATCCTTATCCTTATCCTTATCCTTATCCTTATCCTTATCCTTATCCTTATCCTTATCCTTATCCTTATCCTTATCCTTATTTTTATTCTTATCCTTATCCTTATCCTTATCCTTATCCTTATCCTTATCCGTATCCTTGTCCTTATCCTTATCGCTATACTTATGCTTATACTTATACTTATCCTAATCTCACTTTTTTCCCAAACTTTATCTTTATCTTAAATCTTATCCTTGGCACTCGAGTGTCCAAATTCTCATTCCATTCCTTGTTTGTTTTTTGTCCATATATTTTCTCAATCTTGGCCTCAATATTGTTCGAAGTGTGTCTTATTCTTTGTCATTATCCTTGTCCCAATTCTTGTCACAGTCCTTTACCCAATCCTTGTCTGAATTCTTGTCCTAATCCTTTTCTAATTATATGCTCTCATCGATGTCAAAATCTTTGCCCTACTCATTACCTAATTCCTGGTCCTAAAATCCTTGCCCTCATCTTTTTTCTAACCCATGTTCTCGTCCCTTTACAAATCCTTGCCATATTATGAGGTCTTAGTATTATTTATTTAATTTTTATTTTCTTTTTTGTTTTGTTTTTTGTTTTTTTTTTAATTTTTTTTTTTTTTCTTATTTGTTTTTTTTTAAACAAAAAATTTTTCTTTTGCTTTTGCTTTGGTGCACTTTTTTTTTGGTTCCCTGAGACGCTTTAATTTTTTTTTATCATGTGATAGAAAACCTCAGTTTAACTGTCAATTCATAAAATTGACCGTAGAGCCAATCGTCATCAAGTTATAATTTCATGCAACGTTATTTCATTGTTGTTGCATTTTTACTGCATTAAACGATTGCGTCTGTGATGTCGTCGTTTGTTTTTTCATTTTCGTTATGAGGTCAAAGATTTATTTTTTGCTCTCATAGAATAAAATTTTTCGTGGCATTTCTACTCAACAAACAATGGTTCCATGCAACAATATTGCATTTTTGTTGCACTGGCTGCTACCTCCCCGACCAGATGACGTTATAATTAAATTTTTTATTTGATCGGAAGGCCAAGTATCAGTCCCTATTTCAGTTTTATAACGTGCCGCATATACTCATGGAGCAATAATTTCATGCAACGCCGTTGCATGTTTGATGCCTTTTCGATCTTCTAGCGACTCTCTCCGTGGCCTTATGACAATGAATTCTTTGTCAGTATTGTCATGAGGGCTAAGAACTAGCCTTTACTGGAGTATATTTTTGACCGTAGCACCAATGCTTAGCGCGTTATAATTTCATGTAACAAATTTGAAGTTTCGTTGCTTAGGCAAACAGAAAATAAAAATAAACAAAAAATTAAATTTTAAAGTTAGGACAAGGAATCAAAGTCTTATGACAAGGATTTGGATAAGGATTAAGGCAAGGATTAGAAAAAATAATGGCGGCAAGGAATAAGATAAGGAATAACACGAACTACTTATCTTATTCCTCCTTGCCTTATTTCTAATCCTTCTAGACAAAGGTTAGAGCGTGGTATTGTACAAGAGTTTGGTAAGAATTCAGACAAGGATTAGAAAAAAGATTTAGAGACACCTAAAACAATTTCTAGGACAAAATTGGGAAAAGGCTAAGGACAAAAAATGGGACAAGGAATGGAACAAAGATTTGGGCACACTAAGGATAAGATTTAGAACAAAAATTGGAAAAAGAAATACGACAAAGATTAGGAAAACGATGCGAACAAGGATACGGACAAGAATTTGTTCACGAGTTATATCAACAATTTTTACATTAACTAGACCAATTCTAAGGGCAAATATAAGAATAAGGATAAGGATGAGGACAAGTTTGGAACCAAAGAAAAGAATGGAGACAAAAATAAAGACAGGGATAAAAAACGCTCTCTTGTCAGAACCTATGGGGGTGTCCACGATACACCCACTTTCCTTTTTTAAAGATATTCATTAAGCTACCGAGGGGGTTTGACCCTGAAAACCCAACCTTAGCTACGGACCTTTTATATGTATAGGAAAAAGTTAAAGTGCAATATTGTTGTGATAACAGCTTTGACAGAGTCATGTCTAAATAACAACAACAAAAACACTGTCGTAAAATGCTGATCTGAACTCTTTTAAAACTAAGCAAGCATAGCTTCCGCTTGAAATTTCTACAAAATATTAACAAAAGAAAATTGGCCACCAACAACGACAATAAGAAAAACAACAAAACATTTATTTATTTATGAAGTTCTGATATGCTAAGCAACAAAAAAACATGCTGCTCTCTGTCACTACACGACAGCAATGGAAATGTTGCAGCACTGCGTCGAATACGAACAATGAATATCACCCACCTACTTTAGATACTTTCCTGCTTATCTTCCTGTCGCCTGCCAATGCTGTCGGCTTAACGCTGTTGCTACAATTTTTGTCGCCATTTTTTGAGCTACTTTTTTCTACTTCTTTATTTCATTGTGTTGTAGCAACTGTTGTTGTTGCAGCAACTATTGTTGTCGTTGCTGCCATCATTGTTGCTCAACTTGCAACTTTCTTGAATGCAAGAAAAAAGTTCACTGCAGCCAGACAAGCACCATGTTTATCTACCTGGTGAATAAAACTGACAGTGTTGCTTTATATTAAATTTTTTCCTACAATAAACGGAAATTTTTTGGCAATAGATGAGAAATTTATGCCAACAGTGTAAAGTATTGACATTTTCAAGAATTTATCTTTAAGCTTTTATTAGGCATGTTGAAAATGTAGAAAATGAAAAATTCTGTTTGAGTTCTATTCCAGTTATATCAGGTATTTCTTAATTACTTTTAAGAGCACACAATTCTAAAAATATAGCCATTTTATTATTTGCAAATGCTACCATCGAGTGATTAAAAGGTAAATAAAATATTTTAATTGTAAAAGTAAGAGTTTGGTATCCTCAATAGATTTGTTTTTTTTTTTGCTTTTACCCTCTCTTCTCCCTCCAGCAAAATATATCTCTGAAGCACAAACTCAACAACAAGCGACACAAAACAGTTTTCCGTTTTAAGGGGGGAAAGCGGTTTAGATGACTTAAAAAATTTAATTTTTTTTTTATTCTATTGAATGTTAATAAAAAAATTCAAAAATATGTTCCCAAAGTTTTAAATAAAAATTTCAATTCGTTCTAATGTTAGGAACGATTAAGTGAGCTTCCTTCGTAAGGTGCCTGAAAAATAAAAAATGGGCCGGAACAGGAAAATTGTCGGAGACTTTAGTGAAAAAAATATGTACTATACACACTACGGCACACTACGGCACACTACGGGATTAGAAGCAACGTTAATAGCGTCGAAAAACAGGTAAAAATGGTAACTTTAGATCAAAATGATATCAAAATGTTCGACCAAAAAAAAAAAGCCCAGAGACGTCAAATTGCAAGATCTCAGAGGCCAATCGACATCACCAATCTCTAAATAAGTCTTCCTTGAAATTTCTGTTGCAACCAAGCCCTAATTGGTGCTGTTGTATGGCTTGTGGCCCCATCTTGTTGAAACCACGTATAGTATATATCCATATCTTGAATTTTAGACAAAAAAAAATCTGTTAACATACGTCCATAGCGCTCAGGATTGACTGTAGTGGTTGCTCTTTGATCGTTTTAAAAAAATTACGGACAAATGACATTACCAGACTATAATGTACACCAGACAGTCACTTTTTACGGATCCAATGGCTTTTCCACAAAAGGTTGAGTATTTTCAGAGTCTAATTTACGGAAATTTTTCATATTCACGTATGCACCTAG
This sequence comes from Pherbina coryleti, assembly GCA_943735915.1. Lineage (NCBI taxonomy): Eukaryota > Metazoa > Arthropoda > Insecta > Diptera > Sciomyzidae > Pherbina > Pherbina coryleti. The sequence goes on from OX030952.1 coordinate 27,941,712, forward strand.
TGCGAAATGTGCCTCATCGCTGAAGAAAATTTGCTTCGAAAAATTAGCGTTTTATTTTTTAAGACCAATTTAACAATTTTAACATGTTTTAGGACGTATAACGTTCCCTATTTCAATTTTTTCCTGCTCAAAACTTAGTTTAGATGATATGAGTATTTTACAGCTGCCAAATGCCAGGGCTGCACTTTTTAAAACCCAAAATCGACAATCCTTTAACTGTTCTACTTCTTGTCCAAACTTTTGAATTAATCCATGTCCTAATTCCTGATCTTATCCTGGTGCGAATCTGTTTCCTAATACATGTACCACTTGTTTTCCCAATCTTTGTCTTATATCTTGTTATTAGTGTGTCCAAATTCTTGTTCCTTTCCATAACCAATGTCTTTTCTTATAATTTTTCCCGATTCTTTCTTAAATATTGTTTTTGGTGTGTCTAAAGCTTTGTTCTTATCCTTGTCATAGTATTTTTCCCAATTCTTGTCTGAATTCTTGTCCAACGCCATGCTCTAACCTTTGTTCAAATCTTTTTCCTACTCCTTATCTTATTCCTGGTCCTAATCCTTGTCCTAATACTTGTCCTTATTTTAATTTCAATTTAATCAATATAAATTCAATTAATTTTTTATTTTTTTTTTTTAATTTTTGCTTTTCCTATTGCATTCGGCGTATTAAGGTTACTTTAGGAGAGTCCCTGACAAGTCATAATGTGTTCAAAAACCTCAGCTTTGTTTACTTATGTGTTCTCATATTTTTTGCACCTTCTCCACAGCGGCATCAATTCCACTTGAGGACAAGGCTGCCACCATCTCTGCGTACACATGCGATTTCTTCCTTACTGATATGAAGACCCCATCTTTTACCCTTGCCCAAGTTGTTTTCCTTGATTTTTTGTTAATTTTTTATAAAAAGTAAATTGCGCAATTGTGGCAACAAATTTTTTTGACATATCTCAGCACAAAATAGTTCAATACTTGGAATGTTCCTTGTCATCTAAAAAATTCTGAATGTACCTTTTTGGCATACTGTTAGGCATTTCTTGAATTGAATTTTGATAAACTCAGAAAACAAATTGACAGAAATCATTAAGTTGAGTTTCATTCTGCACAATTGTACTGGGAACTCAAGAGTTTATTTAGAGTTCAATGGCAAAACTCAACTTTGTTTTGGAAACTCAAACTGAATTCTTTAGGCCAAAGCACATAAGGCCAAAGCACATAGGAGGCATGCATGCTTCAAGCATCTGACATTTGTGATTGAATATACATATTCTTATGAAGTAGCCCACATTAAAAGCATGCACGCATGCATGATGCTTGAAGCATGCCTGAAGTTGGCGAACTTTTAACTTTTTGCAGGCATCAAAGCATTGACAGAAGACATGTGTGAAATAAAAGCAATATCAACACAACCAATAAGCATAAAATATCCTCAAATTCCATTTTTAGTTGTTTTTGATTAAATTTAATGTATTTTCACCACTTTTTCTCTAAAATTTCTATTCAGTTTAACATATTTGAAATTTATCACATAAGCGATGCATGCTTTCTATGTGCTTTAACCAAGCATGCTTCACAGGCATGATGCATGCTTGAGGCATGCATGCTTTCTATGTGTTTTGGCCTATAGAAAGCATGCATGCCTCAAGCATTCATCATGCCTGTGAAGCATGTTTGGTTAAAGCACATAGAAAGCATGCATCGCATATGTGATAAATTTGAAATATGTTAAATTGAATAGAAATTTGTAAGAAAAAGTAGTGAAAATACATTAAATTTAATCAAAAACAATTAAAAATGGAATTGGAGCATATTTTATGCTTAATGGTTGTGATGATATTGTTTTTATTTCTCACTGGTCTTCTGTCAATGATTTGATGCCTGAAAAAAGTTAAAAGTTCGCCAACTTCAGACATGCTTCAAGCATCATGCATGCGTGCATGCTTTTAATGTGGGCTACTTCATTAGAATATGTATATTCAATCACAAATGTCAGATGCTTGAAGCATGCATGCCTCCTATGTGTTTTGGCCTTTGGTGTAGACATAGCATTACTGTCTATGCTATAACCCAGCTAGAACACCCCAGCAGAAAAAAGAAGTGCTTCCGAACAAGTTCTGGAACTATTTTTTTGCAACCACAAGTTGTTCCAATTACGATGCAGGCCAATACTATTTTTACAGGCGATGTCTACAGAAAAAAAGTAGTTCTACTCTCGCTTCTATCGGAACCAAACTGGAACAACTTCTCATCCAGCTGAAAAAGAAACGAAACAAGAAATACTTTCGTTTTCGCTGCTATTGAAGTCAACCCATAACCACTTCTAATCTTGGTGGAAAAGAAGTTCAACAAGAAGTAGTTCCATTTTCGCGTTTTTCGAAGCCAACCTAAAAGTACTTCTTTATTATCTTCCATTGGAGTTAAATGGGAAGTAGTTCTTCTCTCACTTCTCTTGGAGTCAATAAAAAAGTTACTTTTCTAATGGAAAGTTGATCATTTTCATCGTTTTTTGTTATAAATCGCACCTAAAATACCTCTATAAATTTTTTAAAAGAAAACATTTTGAATTAAACGTTATAAAAGACTTTTTAATTCATTAAAAGAAACACAAATATATATAACAAAACGAAACTGAAAATAATAATTATAAGGTTATTTCCTTGCTTTTTTAATACATATATTTTTAAAATGTTTATTTTTAGCTGCTTTGAATGTTTTTTTGCATTGCTTTTATGAAATCATCTTCAGTCTCAATGTGGTCTCATCTGTGGTCTCAAACAGATCCTTAAAATAAGGCATTATAATTTGTTTAACTTTCAACAAAAAATTCTTACTGAACAAAATTTCCCAAATATTGTTGAATCCTTTGAAGTACTTCTTCTGATGATTTCTATGAACATTAAAGTCCACTAAAATAGTTTTTGCAAACAGTCTTGTACATTTTTTTTTTAATTCCATTTGGTCCCAAAATCCTTTTGATGCAGTTCACCTGTAATTACTTGTAAACATAATGGGCCTTACCAATAGGCAAAAGCTGATAATAAGAAAAAGCTGACACTAATAAGTGTAAGCTTTTCGTTAGTAGTCAACTTTTTATTCCTCCGTATCAATAAACGAAATCAGTATTCGCTTTCAAAGTGTCACAGCATCAGCCCTGCTAAAAACAACTAGATATGGCAACACTGAAAAAGTCCAGCTAGTTTTTTTTTTGGCGTCGGTTCTAATCGAAAAGCGTTTTTCTTTGAATATGGCGTGCTTTGTATATTTTTAAAAATTAATCTCTTTTAATAAAAAGTTAAATCATAAATTTGAAGCCTACATTCGTTTTTTTGTTAATATCAATTTTACTATTGATAAAAGTATAAGCTTTAAATTATTGTGAATGTGCTTTGCCGTGTTTGTCAGATAAAAATTGACATTCTACTAAAATACTTACCATCATAATTTATAATTTAATACTAATTTAAAGTATGATACTAAAAGACATGTTGATACTTTCTCGTTTATTGGAATGAAATTTTTTAAAGTATGAGCTTTAATCGGAAATGTCGACACTTCTATGAAAGTAGCAAACTATTAGTAAGGCCCAATAAGTATACACTTTTTCATATTATTTTTATTTTGAATTAAACACAATTAAAAAACTTTTCACAATTAATCTTGCATGAACTTTTTCTCCCCACGAACACTTTCAACTGAAAAGAATCATAAAAAATATGAAATAGAGGAAAATATACTTGGCACGTTTTTCGACGCTAACTTTACCTTGAAGAAGAGAACTTATTCTAAATCAACTTGGGGAGAAGCGTGGGGAGAACGAATTCCATATTAACTTCAACAGAAGCGAGAATTGAACCTATTCAACATTTAACTTCGTAGAAATAATTCCGTTTTTATTTATTCAAGCTGTTATGGAATATGTTCTAAGAGCAACTACTTCCATATTTTCTGGTGGGGTCCTGTCTTGCTGGGAAGCTATAATTCTATGCTACGTTTTTTTTAATTGATGTTGCATTTTCAGTACATATTAATGGGTTGCCAACGTGGGTACATGGCACCAAAAATTTTGGATTTATTTTCGTTATGAGGTCAGAGATCCAATTTATGCTGTAGTAAAATAAAATTTTTCGTAAAACTGCTACTCAGCGAGTAATATTCGCTTCTACCAATTAGTATGCATAACTAAGCCATAATTTAATTTTTTATTTTAATAGTTAGGCCAAGTATAAATCTATCATTTCTGATTCATAGCAATTACTCACCGAGTAATAATTCAATGCAACGCCGTTGCATGATTGATATATTTTCGATCTGGTAGTGGCTCATGACGTCATGAATTTTTTGTCTCTCAAATTTGCGAATCCAACACTGGATTCGTACTCGGCGACACCTAATGACTAAACAAAAGTGTCGCAAGAAACTATTTTTTTTTTACCTGCAAGGGTGTGAAAAATCATGAGACCTATATGTCCCAATGGTCGTCAACGGTAAAAATGTATGCAAATATTTTCTCTCGTTGACATGACACGAACGAAAAATTTGAGGTAGAGTTTTGATTTACTTCATGAGAACTCGTTGTTTTTCATCTATTTTGAAAGTTAACCAATGAAAGTTTAAAAAATAATCTTTACAATGGCGGTACTTAACGAAATTTTTACCTATTTTGGAAATACTTTCTGGACCAAGAGTCGTAGAGAGGTCAAAGTACCAGCATTGGAAAGAAATTTAAAAAAAAAATAAAAACTAGTAATAAATGATCTTCGACTGGGCCGAAGTTAAAATACCCCCATGTCCGAACCGAAGGATATTCAAAGTCTTAAGCCGTCAATAAAATGTTTATGTGTAAAAACATTTTCGTTATACATAGTTTTAACAGAAAATATTCGCTTTCATTTTTTATAAAATCACTTTGTATGGGAGGTAGGCGTGGTTTTCATCCGATTTGGTTGAATTTCATACTTAGAGCGCACTTTAAATATCGGAGCTCATATGCAAAATTTCAGGTCCATATATTAATTTTTGTGGAATTCTAAGAGATTTTACCGTTTTAATAAAGGCACTTTGTATGGGAGGTAGGCGTGGTTTTCGTCCGATTTGGCTCATTTTCGAACTTGCCCTTTATTTTTTAAATAAAAGCTTAAATATTGAATTTCGTGATGATAGCTTGAAAATTACGGCTGTAATCGTGACGACAGACGGACAGAAGGACATGGCTAAATTGACTCGGGTGGTGATGCTGATCAATAATATATACACTTTTCTATACCTACCACGCCTCCTTATGGGCGTTACAAACGGAGTGACAAAATTAATATACCCCCATTTACGTTTTTTAAACGTGGGGGTATAAAAATAAATAACTGGCCATTTCAGCAATTGTAAGGACTTTGACCTAGCTTCTTATGATCAATTGTGTTGTGAGTGTTTGTACACAATTGACCGAGAACCGGACCTACATGTTTAACACCGACTCCGAACGGCGATTAACGGAAAGTTCTTGTTCTCAAGAAGCTTTACATGGCATTTTGAATACAGAAAAATCATTTTAATTCAAATAATTTTCTGTCGCTGCTGGGGTTCGAACCTGGGTCTCCAGGTTCGTTGACATAGCGGCCACGCACTTTAACCAACTACGCCACGGACGCCACAGGAAAGAAAATTAAACCGTTTTTTATTTCGTTATTTTATTTCAGTCTTACGACGAACACGATCACAAATCAAAGACCAAATTCTACTTGCATCTTTTCTGCGATCACTTTGATTTGAGTATTCATAATACGTACATTGGTTATAACAAAATCTCTACATCGAATACTGATTCATTTCTATATATTCTATATCTCAAATCATCGATTTGTTTACCAGCCACAAGAGACCACTTCGCGAAGACAGGAACTTAAGCGATTCAAATTTGCGGAGGTTACTACTTTGTCCGATCAATATCTCTGCAAAAGTGAAACGGAACGTAAGGATGTATTATCTGTTCCAAATAATACAATGACCATCGAACCAATGCTATTTGTGCCTTTTGCAAAAAACCATTTTGCTTCACCAATGATGGAAATTGCTTCGAAATGTGTCATTAAAAAAAATTAAATTTCAATGTATTGATCAAAAATGCAAACAAATTTATTCTTATTTCAAATAAATTAACTCTTTAAAAAAATTAAATACCATATGTCATAGATTTTTACCGTTGATGACCATTAGGACTTAGAGATCTCGTCAGATTTGGTGGTCGTGTGGGTAGGCGAAGTAGACTATTTTTTTATGTTATTTTTTGTTGGAAAGTAGAAGGTTGCCCTCAACTTTTCTAACAATTTTGTACTTGTAGCTCCTCCCATCCTCAAAATATTGCAGCAAGAAGAAGGTGGAGAAAAAGTAAAGATTTTTCAACTTTCGGATCTGGTCTGGTATGCAAAGGAATAAATCTACCCTAATAAATGAAGTATTTTTTTGAAGCCACATTTATTCCCTTTTGAATGATATACTGTAAAAAAAGATCTATTGCATAGTTTTTCCATGAAAAATTCAAAAGTTAAAGGTGTCACCGGTGTCCCAATGGTCGTCAGAGAGTTAGGCAAGTTTCTTGCATCTCGATGACGTCTTTAATTTTTTTTTTTTAATTTTAGTCATACTTTCAAAGAAGTAATCTTTGCTGTCGTGACATTACTTCTATCATAAAACCTATGGTAGCTCATTAGTGACAATTCCATGCCACGGCGATTCATTTTGGAAAAATGCTTTTTCAACGTTTTTGGAAACCTTTTTTGTCTCAAAAAATTCAGTTTTCAATGGGGGAAGCTAGGTACTTATGATGTAAATGAAAGCCTGATCTGTAGATGAAAGGCCTGTTGATGTAGATGAAAGACCTGCAGAAGAAAGTAAATTTAAAATCTTATTCATTTCAGACAGAAACTAAGATCTCCAAAAAGTATGCAAACCACTAAGTCTGATGGTGACCTACAATGCGTGGCAGCTGACATCTTCCACATTTTCGAGGATATACAAAAATAAGGTAGGGTTTGAGGATATAATTAGAATTTACAATATTTTCTTAAATTTATGCATAAAATGTCCTCATGATTTCAAAAATTTATAAACATTCCTGACTTGAAAAAAAAAAAACTAAAGAAAATCTCTAAAAAAACGTAGTCCTAAACCTATCTCCCCCCTTAAATCTATGGGGGAAAAAAAGGTTTTATGTATTTTATTTTTGTCCGAAATTCAGAGTTAGATTTGTTTGCTTCTTACACCAGACTGAACTTTAATAATTGTAAATACACAAAGAATGGTTGTTTAATTAGCACCTTTTTGGCTTAAACGAAGAGTAATATTTACTTTTGTGCCGAACAAGACGTGTTCAGTTTTAATTATTTCTTTCTTTCTAAGTTCATCGTGAGAGCAGTGATTCCCTTAGAGCTGCCAACGGGGTATTTGTTTTTTTTTTTTTCTAAAGGTCAGTCATGCAGATATGTTTCCGCTTGACCATTTTCTGATAGAATTCCAGTTGTACGAAGATATTATATAATAGAAAAGAAAAAAAAATTGAAATACAAATAGGTCTTAAAGCTATACAAGGGTGTAATTAATTTGTCTTAAAACATAGCTAGTTGAGTGATTTTCTGTGTTGTTTTTTTTTCTCAAAAGGCTGGTTATTAAAATAAAGGTACTATTTACTTGTAGCCCCATCATAACCGTTGACAACAACAAAATTTTAACAACGTGCAAATAATGTGTCCTTAATGGGTGGGAACTATGTAGTTATTTTTTTTTTAATGATATTATAGGGTGTAGGGTGAAATGTTTACACTCTTAACCTAAGCTAATAACATCATTTGGAACAAATTTAACAAATAAGAACTTTACTAAGTAAATACTCTTTTTAAAGCAAAGGGTTAAAGAATTTTATTAAATCCTCTTATTTCAATTAAATTTATCCCATTTCGCTTGAGACATCTCCAACACATAGTTTTGACGTGACGAAGTTACGTTTTACCGCGGACGTTTCCAAAAAAGTTGAAAATGTAATTTTTTCAAAATTCATCGGCTTTGCATTGAATTGTTATTCGCTGAGTACAAGAGCTATAATTAAAAAATGGTACTATCGTAAAGGTTTATTTTTTGACTTCCTTATAAAAACAAAACAAAAATTCAAAATGTCAACGGGACGCGGTGGGAGCTGCTTAAGCAGCACAACTGTAAATTTGTTACATGGAATTGTTACTCGCTGAGTATTAGTGCTAGGATTAAAAATATAATACACGAATAAAGGCCTGTTGTTAGTCCTCACAACAAAATTAGACAAAAAATTTCTGACGTCATGGGGACACAGAGAGAGCCGCTCAAAGATCGACAATGCAACTTTCATGCATCGGCGTTGCATTGAATTTTTACTCGGTGAGTATATAAGCTATGATAAATGCTTGGAAAGGAAAATGAAGGATTTGTACTTGGCCTTATGACAAAAATAAGAAAAAAAAATTTTGACGACGTCTGGTTGTGAAGATAGCAGCTTATGTAACAGAAATGTAATATCGTTTCATGAAATTTTTACTCACTCAGGAGACGTGCTACGGTAAATTTTGTTTTACGACAGCATAGATGTGTTATTACGCCCCACAACTAAAATACAAAAAAAATTCTTATCGCCATGATTTCAGGGTGGCAACCACATAATGCAGTAAAAATGCTACAACCATGAAAAAACGTTGCATAGAGTTTTAACTCTCTGATTACTCTCGAAACGGTTCATTTTAAGGAACGACAATGAAGGTTAGGTCTTCGGGCATACGGTAAAAATAAAAAAAAAATTACTGCGTCATGAGGCCCCTCAGGGAACCACCTAATGTGACGCATATAGTAATGTAAGTTACCTATGTACATATTAACATAACTATTTATAAACTATTTACTATAAACTATTTACTATAAACTATTTACTATAAGCTATAAACTATAAACTATAAAATATAAACTATAAACCATAAACTATAAACTGTAAACTATATTTATATATATATATATATTTATATTATTATAAGCTAGAAATAAGAGAAATTAGAATAAGAGTATTATTAAGAGAAATTAGTTGTAAGCTAAAAATAAGTGAAGTTAATTTAAAATTGAATAAAGGAGTTGAGTTCTTTCCGAGACACAGAAGACTGCGTTTGGTTTTTTTTAAGAACGTTAATGGCGACGAGGATTAAAAATAAAATATTTAAGCAGAGTTAAATATTTGTTATTAAAAAATTTAAAGTTAAGTATAGAGTGAAAATAAAATATTGAGAACGATTTAATATTTGCTGAAAAAAAAATTATAAACTGTGAAATTAGTGCCTTATAACAATAATATATACTTATAAATGAGAAAAAGTGACTTTGACCTCTAGCAAGGTCAGTGTAAAATGAAAATATTAATGAAAAAAAAGAGATGAAACAAGATCAGTGTAAAAATAAAATCAAATATTTATGAAAAAAAGACCAAAAGGAGATAAAAATAATAATAAAAAAAAGGTTAAAAAAAAAAAAAAAAAAATAAAAAAATAATAAAGTAAAATTGTGAAATTTAAATTTTATTAATATATGTATGTTTACGACCTCTACCAAGGTCATCGTATGTACGTTAGCAAAACATCGAAAAACTGTGTTAAGAATTGTGCCTATGACCTCTATAAAGGTGAAAAAGAAACCAAACAATATAACAAAACGAACTGAAAATAAAAAAAATAAAATTCTCTTTGGACAAAACAAGACTTTTAAACAAGAACAAAAAACAAATACAACAATAATTAAAACAAGCATCAATTGTCTATGAGTGCGAATTATCGTCAAACTTAATCCACTCTTTCACCTTAATCATCTCTGAAGAGAAACAAAAATTACTTTACAAAACAAAACTTAAATTAACAACAAAAACAACAACAATCAACTGGCGCCAAGCAACAAATACACACCTTGACTCTTTAAAAATATACTCTTTAAAATTTACAACAATTGACAAGGGAGTCCAGTAACGAGTATTGCTGTAGCAACTATGTACCTGTGGGAGCAACTGGCCACAACAACAACAAAACAATTACATACATGTTAATATACAAGTATTAAATTTTTATTTCTTATTATTGTAACCTTTCACTACTATTACACTATTATACTATTACACTATATATTACACTTTTCTTATTATAACCTTAAACTACTATTACACTATTACACTATATATAACACTTTTCTTATTATTTAACCTTACACTACTATTAAACTATATATAACACTACCATTTCTATAATTTGCTTGTGATTAACTATCACAAAATCTTATTCATTTTTTTTTTTTTAGAACAACGTTTTTTCTTTCTCTTTCACACATATTTTCATAAAACTTAAATACATATTCCGCTATGGAGGCATTAGAAATAAGTAGATTTAACCTAGTTTTAACTTGTATTAAAAACATTGAATGTTTTGATGGCAATGATCCTAACCAGCTACCAGATTATATAAATCAAGTTGAAAACATTCTTCCATCTATTTTAGAGTTCGATAATAATAGTAGAAATATACTTTTTGGTTATATAAAGAATAAATGTGTTGGCAAAACTAGGGAAGCAATTCATAGATACTCTAACGTAACAACATGGGATATTTTAAAAGATATATTGACGAAAAACTTTGGTGAAAAATATAGTAGTAATGACTTGATGGATGATTTAAAAACTTGTAGATTACAGGGAACTATAGAAAATTACTATTTTAAAATAAACAAACTTGCGAATAGAATTCATAATAGAAATTTAACCCATGGAGACAATACTTACACGACTGAAGAAGTAAATAGAATTTCACTTAAAACGTTTAGAGACCATCTTCCCGAACCAACACGCACCATGATATTTGCTAGAGATCCTAAAACATTAGAAGATGCATTTAAAATAATATTAGATGCCAGACATCAACACTACACACAGTATGGACCGGCAAAAAGAGAATATTTGAACACAAATATAAGAACTAATTTTAGTAGTAATCACAGTAAACCTAATAACTTCATTCAAGGAAAACCATTTAGTTTTAACGGAAATAATAATAGACCGAATTATAATTTTGATGTTCAGCCACATTCGCCCAACCAAAGACAACCACTTTCCAATACAAATTTTAATCAATTTAATAATAACATGGGTAGCTCAAGCTTTACAGGCCAAACGGGACGTTCAAATTTTTCGCAAACCACGAATGGAAATAATCAACAATTTAATCAGGGAACTAATTCTTATCAAGTTAGACAGCCAATTTGTAGAAATCAAAATCCACATACTTTTAATAATGCTTTTCAACAAAACGAGCCAATGGAAATAGGAAATTCCAATGTAAATTTTCCCATAGCAGACGACCAAAACTTCCATACATAATAATTAATAATCCTATAAAAAAATTAAAATTTATAATTGATACTGGGGCTGAATTCAGTATAATCAACCCAAATATATGTCACCCAAAATGGAAACGAAATGTAAACGTAATAGCAAAAGCATTAGGCACAAAAATATCAATAACGAAACTTTGTAAATTTCCAATATTTAGAGAATTTAATTTAGATAATTACTATTGTGAATTTTTAGAATACGCTTTCAATGAAAACTTTGATGGACTAATAGGTAATAACATTCTACAAGATTTAAATTGCGTAATAGATTTACCTAATAGACAATTAATTACCGGTAATACTGTAATAACCATATTTTTATCTAAAGAAGAAGAAACTTACAACGAATAAGCTTATAAAGAAAGTTATTTCTTTAATTGCGAAGTTGAAAAATCTAATATTTTATCCCACATTCGAACAGATCATCTACAAGATTATGAAAAGGAAAAATTACTCAAAGTTATTAAAAAATATAAACATGTATTTTATGACAAAAATGATAATCTAACTTTTACTAACGAAATAAAGCATAGAATTACAACGAAGCACGATATGCCAGTATACTCAAAATTATATAGATATCCTGAAGTGCATAAAGCAGAAGTTAATAGTCAGATTGAAAGTATGTTAAAACAAAATATAATAAGACATTCCAATAGTCCTTATAATAGTCCAATATGGATCGTTCCAAAAAAACTAGATTCTTCCAACAAACAAAATTGGCGCATAGTAATTGATTATCGGAAATTAAACGATATAACTATCGAAGATAGATTTCCCATGCCAAACATTGATGACATATTCGATAAGCTAGGTAAATGTCAATATTTCTCTACTCTTGATTTGGCTAAGGGATTCCACCAGATAGAAGTGCATCCCGATGATATTGCAAAAACAGCTTTTTCGACAGCCACTGGGCATTATGAATTTTTACGTATGCCATTTGGCCTTCGTAATGCGCCAGCTACTTTTCAACGACTGATTAACAATGTATTGAAAGAATACATTGGTTCAATCTGTTTAGTTTACTTGGACGACGTTCTGATTTTTTCTACCAGTATAGAAGAACATTTGGAAGCAATAGACAAAGTACTAAAGCGTTTGAGCCAGGCCAACCTAAAACTGCAAGTTGACAAATACACACTCCTCGCAAAGGAAACTGAATTTTTAGGCCATATTGTAACTTCTGAAGGCATCAAACCAAACCCTGGTAAACTTAAAGCTATAGACAAGATAATATTACCTAAAACACAAAAAGAAATAAAATCGTTTCTGGGCATAACTGGTTTTTATAGACGTTTTATTAAAGACTATTCAAAAATAGCTCATCATCTTATTAAATACTTAAAACAAGGAGCAAAGGTTAATATTAATGATAAAGATTATAAGGCGGCATTTGAAAAATTAAAAACATTGCTTAAAAATGATCCTATACTTATTCATCCCGATTTTAATAAAGTATTTACACTTGTGACCGATGCGAGCAATTTTGCGTTAGGAGCGGCTCTTATGCAAGGAAATAAAGTTGTTTCTTTTGCCAGCCGCACGCTTAATGGCCACGAAAAACATTATAGTACAATAGAGAAAGAATTGCTGGCCATTGTGTGGGCGACGAAATATTTCCGGCCATATCTTTTCGGCCGTAAGTTTGTCATCAAAACAGATCACCGTCCTCTAGTTTGGCTAAACAATATAAAAGAACCGAATGCTAAAATTCAAAGATGGAAAATTAAGCTAAACGAGTTCGATTTTGATATAAATTATATAAAGGGAAAAGAAAACGTAATTGCCGATGGTTTGAGTAGGTTAAGTTATGAGACTTCAAATAGCGAAATAGAAATGAATCTACATGAGTTATTCGATGAAGATGATAACACAGTGCATAGCGCGGAAAGCGATGATACTGACTACATTAAAATAACGGAACAGCCTATTAATATGTTTAAATATCAAGTATTTATCGAAACTTCAATTGCCAATTCGTGTAAAACCAAAATTATGTTCAAAAACAAAATTCGACACAACATAAAAGTAACAAATAAAGATAGTCTTTTGAATTTCATGAGAGAAAAACTGCCTGCAAAAGGACTCGCAGTAGTTTTTTGCCAAAATATTGAACTATACAAAGAGTTCCAATCTTTGTATATAAAATATTTTGCAAGGAACAAAAGCCTAAAAGTATTAAAGGCGAGTTTGTTTATAGAAGATATAACCGATAGAGAAAAGATATTACAGTTAATAGAAAAAACACACAATGCAAATAATCACAGAGGTATTAACGAAGTTTATGAAGAATTAAAGAAAGTTTATTTTTACCCAAAATTAAAAAAGGAGATCCAAAAATACATTAACAGCTGCGAAATATGTAAACTTGCGAAATTCGATAGGTCCCCAATAAAGCACAGTTTAAACATAACCCCTACTCCAGAGAAACATAATGATATTGTTCATTTAGATATATGGTATCCACAGCGGGGCACTATGTATCTGACAAGCATAGATAAACTTACAAAATACGCAACCGCTTACTGCTTGGAGGACAGGACTTGGGTATCAATATTGAAAGCGCTCAAACAGAGAATCCAATATTTAGGCAAGCCAAACCTACTTATATTCGACAATGAATTAGACACTGCTGTTGTTAGAGAATTCCTAAAGGGTCAAGAGATAAACTCTCACACAACAACAGCGTATTTGAAAACTGGTAATTCGGATGTAGAAAGGTTACATGGTACTCTTAATGAGCATATTCGACTCTTTAATACAGACCTAAATAATAAAGAAGATATCCATGAAAAGGTGTATAAAGCAATAGTAGCATACAATAACACGATTCATACTACTACCAATAATCGACCAATCGATCTTTTAAATAACGTAATTTCACAAGAAGAAATTTCTAAGCTTTCAAAAATTATACATGAGAAAAAAGCTAAACGAATAAATATGATAAATCAGAAAACTAATAGGGTTGAAATGGATAGTTTTGCCAACAACATTGTTAATAATAATAGAGTTAGTAAATCAAAACCTAAATATAAGAAAATTACAAATTATAAGCAAGACGGAAATTACCTAGTATCCAATGATAATAAATTTAAAAAAATATATAAGTCACAAATAAAACGGAAAACTTAAATTTAAATAATATAAATAAATAAATTAGACATTTTTAGCATTATTAGTATAAACATTACAAACATAAAAGTAATAATTATAAATCATGTTGTGAATTAGCAGGGACTGCTTATTCTGGCGGTGGAGGAGTAATGTAAGTTACCTATGTACATATTAACATAACTATTTATAAACTATTTACTATAAACTATTTACTATAAACTATTTACTATAAGCTATAAACTATAAACTATAAAATATTAACTATAAACCATAAACTATAAACTGTAAACTATATTTATATATATATATATATTTATATTATTATAAGCTAGAAATAAGAGAAATTAGAATAAGAGTATTATTAAGAGAAATTAGTTGTAAGCTAAAAATAAGTGAAGTTAATTTAAAATTGAATAAAGGAGTTGAGTTCTTTCCGAGACACAGAAGACTGCGTTTGGTTTTTTTTAAGAACGTTAATATATGCATCACTTTTGCTGGATTATTTGCATGCAGGCTAAATTAATGCCCCAAGGAAAAGCACAACCTAAGGAGAAGTAAATAAAAAAAGAGCAAACGCAACAATCAACATCAACATCAACATCTATATCAACATCAACATCAACATATACATCAACATCAACATCAACATCAACATCAACATCAACATCAACATCAACATCAACATCAACATCAACATCAACATCAACATCAACATCAACATCAACATCAACATCAACATCAACATCAACATCAACATCAACATCAACATCAACATCAACATCAACATCAACATCAACATCAACATCAACATCAACATCAACATCAACATCAACATCAACATCAACATCAACATCAACATCAACATCAACATCAACATCAACATCAACATCAACATCAACATCAACATCAACATCAACATCAACATCAACATCAACATCAACATCAACATCAACATCAACATCAACATCAACATCAACATCAACATCAACATCAACATCAACATCAACATCAACATCAACATCAACATCAACATCAACATTAACATCAACATCAACATCAACATCAACATCAACATCAACACCAACATCAGCATCCACATCAACATCAACATCAACATTAACATCAACATCAACATCAACATCAACATCAACATCCACATCAACATCAACAACAACATCAACATCAACATCAACATCAACATCAACATCAACATCAACATCAACATCAACATCAACATCAACATCAACATCAACATCAACATCCACATTAACATCAACATCAACATCCACAACAACATCAACATCAGCATCAGCATCAACATCAACATCAACATCAACATCAACATCAACATCAACATCAACATCCACATCAACATCAACATCAACATCAAAATCAACATCAACATCAACATCAACATCAACATCAACATCAACATCATCATCAATATCAACATCAACATCAACATCAACATCATCATCAATATCAACATCAACATCAACATCAACATCAACATCAACATCAACATCAACATCAGCATCAACATCAACATCAACATCAACATCAACATCAACATCATCATCAACATCAACATCAACATCAATATCAACATCAACATCAACATCAACATCAACATCAACATCAACATCAAAATCAATATCAATATCAACATCAACATCAACATCAACATCAACGTCAATATCAACATCAGCATCAACATCAACATCAACATCAACATCAACAGCAACATCAACAACAACAACAACAACAACAACAACAACAACAACAACAATAACAACACTATTTACAACAATAAATATAGTTATTTATGATTTCAACAGTTTTTCTCTTGGCAACCAACACTGATCACAAACAACAAAATAACACAAAGAAACCGGACTATGAAACTGGAGAAGGATTATGACATGGATTAGGATATTAATTAAAGGCAAAAATTAAGACACACCTTTGCAAACTAGGAAAGCGATGCGGTATATTGTGAATATTAAGTATATTGTGGATTAAGTCAAAAACTTGGTCATGGAGTAAAAGAAGAGTTTGGACATGAATTAGGAGTATAAAGAAACACTGGCACGTCAAAAACTACAAGTGTGTCCAGGACACAGCCAACTCTTTTTGAACGCATCAATGGCTTCTTCTGACATCGAAAATCGTTGTCCATGCAGTTTTACTTTGATATGCGGAAACAAAAATGGAATCCTTGGGTGCCCACTGTACGGCGGATGACTCATTAGTTGGATGCTTTTATATTCCTTATTTCACCGAATATTTAAAAATTTATAATTTGTAGAAAAAGTTTTAGAAAATGTTTGTCTTTTTTTTTTCAAATTAAAAATTTTTTTTTAATTTATTCCAGAAATATATGTAGTTACCCTCGAACGGTACTATTCCAAGTATTATTTTATAAGAGTGGATGCAAAAAGTTTTGCAACAAACTTATGGCAGGACTAAGTACATAAGTATATGCTTGCTATAGGGTGGACTAGGTACGGTTGAAACATTTTAGTTCTTATCGTCCATTGTATCGGCATTAGTTAAGCGAGCGATGGCGGAAATATATTAAATAAAAGACCATAATGGGCAATGTTATTTGAAATCACTGTATTGTACTTTATGTGTAAAATCAAATTTTTTATAAAAAAATTTAATTTGTTCCAACCATCCCCATACTAGGGTCGGTTGAAACAGTGTCTGGGGTCAATTGAAACATATGCAGATAATACGAAATATAATAAATTAACATGTTTTATTCATCGTTTAATAACATTTGACGGCTCTTAATTACACAATTGAACATCACAAATATTTTTTTATAAATATTCAAGCCGTTCACGATACTTATAAATACAATTTAAATTATATAATAACCAAATGTTGGTTTAACCGACCATTTTTGTTAATTGTTTGTTTACTACTTGCTATTATATTTCTCAAAATTTAACAGAATTAGTAATAAACTAGATTTAAGCACTCCAGCTAACATTGTTTCAACTGTCCCCAACCATCCTTCTACACCGAGAAAAAAAAACAATAGTAAAATCACCTAAGCCGGCTTGGCTGGAACCAATTTGTATGGAAATTAAAAACTTAAACAATTCAATTCATCAAACAGAGCTTTTACTCTCTTACTGACTACTTAAAGAAATAACTTATACAATATATTTTAACAATTTCATACATATTAAGTCAAACTACTGGAATTATTAAATACATACACTATTAAAATATAAAAGCAGACAACTTTTGAAAGCACTTCTAGTTAAGCCTAAATTAAAGTCTATATCTTGACATACTGAATTTTCCAGCCTTAAGCAACGAGTGATCGTTTCATAAAGATTGTAATTTATTCTATTAAAGTGCTCAAAAAATAATCTTTGAGATCTAAGATCACTTGAAGGTACGTGAAAGCATATTTCAGGAAGTAAAAAAGAACAGTTGATTTCAAAGCAAATTAAATCTCTTACGAACATTGTGGCAAAATATTTACGGTAATTTTTTAAGGATTGAATACCAAGAAGAAGCCTTCTTAACTTATATTCTGGCATTTCAATATTCCAATAAAATTCGATTGAAAGTCAAACTTTGGCACTTAGATATATTTAACGGCATTAAATTGTCGCTGCATCAAGCAGATAGTTGGAGCAAGTCTCTCTCGAGATTTAAACCATTACGAATATCATTTATAATAGAACAAATTGCTATATCGTCAGCTTACATTAAACACTGAGAAAATTTTATTTTTTTGGGAATGTCGTTTACAAAAAGGAGAAACAGAAATGGCCCCAGGTGACTATCCTGTGGAACTCCAGAAGAAACCATTACAGCATCTGACAGTGTATTGTTGACCCGAAGAAATTGTGTCCGCCCTGTAAGGTAAGACTTGAACCATTTTAGAAAGTTGGAGTGAAAGTGAAAGCCAATTACTTCAAATTTTTCTAACAGAAACTTATGATGAACTCTGTCGAAAGCTTTCGAAAAATCAGTATATACAGGGTTGCCCAATTCAGGTGTCCCATGACTGAATCTCATTATAACTACCAAACCGCTTAAAATAAAAACTTCCAATTTGGCATACTTGTTGTGCGATGTGTCAACGTTAAAAGTTTACAAGTATTTTGCCACGTGTGAAATCAATCAACAGTTATCAAGCATGGAGTTAAGTCGCAACAGCGTTATTGCTCTTTATATGGCCGGAAAAACAAATAAGAGCATCGTAACAGAGTTTAAACATTGAAATATCAACAGAAAGTTTGTGTATCGCACTATAAAACGATATAACGAGACCGGAAGCATTGATAAACGAAACAATGGTGGGAGCAAAAAAGTAAAAATGGCAATGGTAAAAAAAGTTAAGCAGCGGTTGGCACGGAACCCACGGCGCAGTTGCAATAAAATGGCCGCTGAAATGAAAGTGTCACGACAGAGTATGGCAAGAATATTTAAAATGAGCTGAAACTTAAGCGCTATAAAATTCAGAAGTTTCACGGTCTTTCCGATAAGCAAAAAAAAGAGAGACTGAAAATAAGTAAGGAGTTGATGCACTTGCACGCAGCTGGTGAGTTAACAAACTTGATTTTTTCGGACGAGAAAATTTTCACTATGGAGCAGTTTGTGAATAAGCAAAATGAGCGTGTCTGGTTAAAAATGAAATCTCCTGAAAACTTTAAGCAAAGATCAGCTACCAGAAATCAGTCACCTGCCTATGTCATGGTTTGGGCGGCAGAAAGCGCTGATTTTCGCTCACCACTTGTTTTTATTGAGAAAGGAGTGAAAGTAAATGCTCAAGTGTATCGGGAAAAGGTTTTGGAAGCTGTGCTGAAGCCCTGGGCTGATAATAAATATAAAAATCTACCGTACACATTCCAACAAGATTCAGAACCGTCTCACATGGCGAACGTTAATCAGGAGTGGCTAAGAAACAATATTCTACGGTTTATCACTGCTAAAAAATGGCCACCAAATTCACCTGACGCCAACCCGTTGGACTTTTCCATATGGGGCATTTTGCAGAGTAAAGTGTCCTCTAAAAAATATGAAAGCGTCACCTCATTAAAGCGAGCACTACTTCGTGAATGGAGTAATAGACCACAGGAGCACCTACGAGAAGCTTGCAACTCCTTTTACAGCAGAATTAATGCAATTGTTAAAGCCAAAGGTGGTCATATTGAAAACGTGTAAATGAAGTTCAATGTATTCTGTAACACATTCATTAAAATAAAATAAAAATTGCAATAAATGCGAATTTCACAGTGTTTTTTTGATGGGACACTTGAATTGGGCAACCCTGTATAACATCAATGTGATCCATTTTCAAAACAATTTAAAATATATTTAGAAAATATTGCCAAATTTGTAGTTGTTAACCTTCTCATGATAAAAGTATGTTTATACGGTGATATAACCTCCTTTACCAAAAAAGTTTAGTCTGTTTTTTTATCATAAAAAAGTATGTTTATTTCATTTGTTAGTACATAAAAATTTTTTAGTAAAAAAAAATTACATAGAGAATATTTTTGATAAAAAAATCATTTAAATAAGACGTCACAGGTAAAATCTTTGTATGAAAATTTTGTAGGAGATACTTCAAGGGTATCAGTAAAAATAAAAAAATAAAAAAATATTAGGGAAAATTTTCGAGAAAAACATACTTTTATAAAAAAAAATTTTTAAAATGAAAAAAATTTTGACTTTGCAGAGCCATATCTCCACACCCTATTTTCAACTTCCAATTGTTATGGTACCGAAAGAGAGCCTGATTAATATCCTATTCAACAACCATATCAGGACTATCGTAGGTCTGATACTTTGGAGTCTGTGGTATTATGTTTGGTAGCACCTACTTTACCGAACACATTTTTTTAAACACCCTGTACCTCAGTGGATGTTGAAAATAGACCCCCCCTTCCATACAATTTTTTGCTCAAAATAAGCCAAGGAATCACCCCTTAGTGGATTAGCATCTCAAGTCTGGACACCCTGTATATAGGCTTGCCATACGTCAGGATTTAGTCCGGATTGTCCGGACTTTTCAACCATGTGCGGACTTTGTCCGGACTTGTGATTTTGTCCGGACTTGGACCCAACAAATTGAAAAAATAATTATAATATCTCTTTCCTAAAAAATGTTCTCGTGTGAACACAAAGTGATCTTTAAGAAAGTAGCTGAAACACCCTGTGTAAGAAACTAATAAAATAATTTAATGAACTGTTAATCATATCGTTGTTATATTTACGTTTGTTGTATGCAGTTAGATTTGCGAAATGTTGCGATTTGTTTTTGTAGGTGTTTTAGTACTACTTTGTACTAAGTAGCCCCACATTTGATACATATTTAGTGCAAAATTAATTTTAGTTTTTATTTTCATATAATTATTTATTGTGGAGTAATTGTTGCGTTTTTATGTTCATTCTAAGTTTATTATTTTTTAAAGAACTTGTTTATTTTTAAATATTTCGTTAAATATAATTGTTTTATATTCCTACTAATTTGAAAGCATCAAAGGTATCAAAGAAGATAAGAAAAAATCAACAGCTTCTTACATAATTAAGTTAAGAATTCTTGCTGCAAGCTTTATCGTAAAAAACATGAATTGTACAAGTGAAGCAAAATTGTGGATGTCAACTACTCATACCCCCCCCCCCCCCCCTCCGCAAAAAAAAACTCAAAAAGTATTTGGACTTGTTTTCAAAATATTATGGCAAACCTAGTTATATACCAGTTTTTCAAAAACTTTAGGGATCGTGGATATTTTTCATATTGGACGATAGTTTGAAACCTCAGTTTTGGATCCAGATTTTACATAACTCTCAATGACAATTCTTTAATAAAACCATAATAATTGCAAAAATGTACGAACAAAAAATTCTTTCTTTTCCGTCAAAAAACACAATGGGGCCTCCTATACACAAGCACAGCGAGCAAAGAGCGAGGCAACACGAAAATTCGTGTTTCGACTTGTCGCCCGCTTCATTCTCTCCTTGTACTTCTCGCCTCATCACGCACGGTGTAGAGATATTAGCTTTGTTTCAAGCGTCCTCCGTTTCAACCGTACGCAGTCTACCCTATCCGTCGACTTTCAAAAAATGCAAGAAAATGATTAAAAAAAAATAAATTTTTATATATAATTGTGAAGATTATCTTAACCCCAGGTTACCTTAGGTAAGTGCCCAGAAACACATTTGCAAAAAAAAATATCAGCAGGCAAAACAGATACCCAAATCTAAAAACTCTCATCCATACAGTCTAGCGAATCGATCGATTTCGATTGACTTGATTTGGTGGTGTGCCGAATGAGTTGTGTCGCGTTGCAGATGCTATCTGGGCGCCAAGATGCTGCAAAAAAAAATGTAAAAAAAAAGAAATAGGAAAGGACAAACGTTTGCATGGTATTGAGCAGCAGCCAGGGTGTGTGTTTCCGAAACTCTTCTTTAACCATAAGCAAGGCTTGAGCTGACGACTTAAAACCAAACTCTCGGGATGTCGATGAAGAACTGTAATATTATGATACGACTTCTGTGCCATCCTTACAATGCAAAATACATTTTTTTTTTCTTTCAATACATGCTGATATGCATTGAGTTCACTTAATTTTAAGGAAACAAAAAGGAAAAGGAACTATCTCAGGTACTTTTTTTTATTATTATTTCTATACCATTTGAGCATTTTGCGGATGTGCTACTGCAAATGTGCGTTTTCGGTCAAGCCAAAGAAAATTGGTATTTTGCTTTGTTGTTAATTTTACTAGAGCACACAAAATAAGGTAGCTCGATTGTATAATAAAGAAAAAATATTGCGAAACTGCGCATGCGCAACGCAGTTGTTTCAATTAAGCCGCAAGCAGCTGAGATTTTTTTTTATTTTGTATGTATTCTGCAAAATTAACGAGATGTTTATTGAGGACAAGACAAAAAAATCAAAAGTCATGGTATAATAATACAAGGTAGCATTGACAACTGCTTATTTTCTCTTCTACAAGAAAACATCTCCTGTCAAAAACAGCTTTTTGTGGAAATACATCTGCAGCAGCTGAGGTTGTTGTTTTTTCACTTCAACGTTTTCAGCATTGTTTGTGTTCTCAATGGCCGATTCTGAGTGCTCTCTTTTTGAGTATATTTTTTGACAGGAGATGTTTTCCCAAGCAACTGTCAATGCTACCTTGTATTATTATACCATGATCAAAAGTGTATTCAAAATCAGTTTGACAATAGTTATGTTGTAAATTGAATGAAGACAAACAAACCTGACAGCATAAAAGTTAAAAATATTATTTAGCTTAAACAAAAATTGCTACATTATACATACACTGAGGAGCAAAACTGTAACATAGAGTAGTTATATCATGGATGTATGATAGAATTGTTTACATCTCATTTCAGCAGCTTTTATCTCCTCCAATTTTTTTATAATGTTATTGGTACATTTGTACTCTTTCTTCCAAACCGATTTGAAGTGAATCTTCTAACAACAAACAAACTAGCAGACAAAAATGTGTTACAGTTTTGCACTCATTGTTTAATTTTTTCTTTTTTTAACAATTTTTGTACACTACTGAAAAAAAAAATTTTAAATTAACGACAATTGTTATTAATCTGACTTTTGTGTTTAAAAAATAGCTTGCAACAAATTTCGTCAAAGTAAGAACAAATGTGTTTAAAACTTTTGAAAAACATATGAAAAAAAGTCAAATTATGAACACATGTTTTGAACACATTATGTTCAATTTTAAGCTAATGATTTTTTTTCAGTGTAACAAAAAATATATATTATTAATAGCATGTCCAGTATCCTTTTTCTATTTTGAGTTCCTGTATGCGATTATGTATACTGGATGTATATCTCTTCGCAAACTCTGGTGGTATAGCCTCCCATACTTCCTTAGTTCACTCCCACAGCTCATTCATTCCATTGGAAGGACTAGGATACTTAGCAAGCTGTAATTTGACTCCACAAACTCTCAATTGGATTCATATCTGGAGATTGTGGAGGCCATTTCAAATAAAAAAATTTTGAGACCCATATTTTCGACTACACCTTGTGGGTTTTGTTGCAGGATGGACAGGTACTGTTTCTTATGCATAACACCATCAATGCGTATTAACGGAGCAACACCATTTTGCGGAGCAACTACAACCCCAAACCATTATCGACCCACCACTATGTTTCACTGTTTGCTTCATATAATGTGACAGGGTTGTATTTGGGTCCCTGCTCCAATACCAAGCACGACCATCTGATTGGAAATGGTTGATCTTAGTCTCATCAGGCCCAATAACCTAAAATTTAGAAAACCACGAATAAAAAATAATGTTTTTTTAAAGACTCACCATATCCTAATTGGCGACGGTCCAGTGTTCTTGCGCTGCAGCAAAATCCTGCCTTAACCGCACATGTCCTTTGGTCACAGCATTGGTTTTTTTTTTCTTTTCTGCTGCCTTAACACCCAATCTCGAAATGCTTCGCCGAGCCGTCCACTGACTAGCGCTGATATTCATGATTTTAAGCGCTGCCGCAGGAGTGACCGCATCATTACTGGTTACCAAGTTCGCAAGATGTCAGGTCTCACGGTCATTTATTTTCTTGGCCTACCTCCTTTGTTCTCACGACCACTTTCCTCAATTTTTTTTTTTTTTTTTTTTTTTCTTATCCGTTGAATAGTCATTTGGCTAATATTCTTTATATTAAAATTCTTTAGCCACTTTTCGTACTGAATCTCCATTTCGCAACAAATGCATTATTTGATTTTTTTTCACAATTGATCATATCGCTTACTTAATTAATATCACTTATTGAATAAATTAAAAATCAATAAAAAGTTATTTAGCTTCAAAATAAGCAATACAAGGTGGGACAAAACTAATCACACTGTTGGAACACCCTATAACTTTTGCAAATGGCTCCAAATGTCAATTCTGTTTTGACATTTGTGAAGTAAACAGACGCAGAATACAAATCGACAAGCCAAGAATCGGCTTACTCCGCAAGAACACGGAATAATTGTCTCCATTTTTTTGCGCAACAATTTGTCGGTTGTGTTGGCGCAGCTTGAATTTCGTCGAAGATTTCCTGGCCGTCCGACATCAACTGGGCAAACTCTGCGGCCACTTGCCTTGAAGAGACTGGCACAACACGAAATATTCCCAAGGCTGGCCGGCCCCAGAGCAGCTGTTCTGTTGACAAAAGCGCTGCTTTTACCCAAGATGTCGTGGAAGAACCTGGAACATCCATCAGACGACGTGCCACGCAATTAGGCATTACCCAGGGGTCCCTACGCAGAATTTTGGTGAACGATTTGAAGATGTTCCCTTACAAAGTGCAGACAGTGCATCAGCTGTTAGCTGTTGACCGCCAACCGTGTAAAACCTACGCTCAAGCCATCCTGAATCTCAACGAAGAGGTGGTCGATTTTTCATCGAAAATTATCGTGAGCGATGAGGCCCATTTCTATCTTTGCGGTTACTTGAATAAACAAAATAATCGTTTCTGAGGCACCGAATATCCGTGTATCACCCACGAAGAACCATTGCACCCACGCAAAGTCACTGCGTTGTAATAATCAAGGTGTACGGGATCAGGGGTCCTACTCCGTATTTCGATTCGTAAATCAATGCGTTGCGAAAATGAAATGCGATGCGCATTCATATAGCCAATCGCACGTAGTTATCGCATTACGGAGTACCGATTACGCTATTTTGCGATTTTTTTTGGGCCCCAGTAATATTTTTGTTAGATATGTCAAACTTATGAATGAGTGAATGATAGAGATAGAAAATTCACCACCTTGTTTATTGCACCATGAGTTAGTGTTTTATACACTACTGAATATAATCAATTGTATAGAAGAAACAAAAAAGTACAGAGTTTGCAGAACTTATTTGAGCAAAAAGTCTAATCTTTTAAATAATCAATACAAAGTTTTAATTACTTACCACAAAAATTAATTGTATAACATTTCAATTTGAAATACTTCATATCTATGCTATAAAAATAACGAAAACATTTGTATTAAAACACACTTGTTAATATACTATTATTGTTGGTGAAATTCCTATACTGTTGGTGAAAGACCCATCTCTAGTAGTCTTCGCAACACTGAAACACGGCGAAGAAAATTATCTTAAAGCTGGCAAGGCTATAATTAACCAAGGAGAGGTTGGTCTAAGAACAGGGTTGCGCACAAAACTGCGATCAGCCCTAGTACCAAAAAGAGGTTCACACTACCAAATTTTTCGGCAGATTGTTGGTAGTCACATTCTTAAATTGTTCTTCAAATTTAATTATTGCATTGCGCATCGAAGTAAAAACGCCATGACGGAGCATTAACTATAGATATATCATTGATAAATAAAATAGAAAGAGCAAACAAAATCTGCATGTTTCCGACAATGTTTTTTTAA
The DNA here is from genome assembly GCA_943735915.1 of Pherbina coryleti. NCBI lineage: Eukaryota > Metazoa > Arthropoda > Insecta > Diptera > Sciomyzidae > Pherbina > Pherbina coryleti. Next base: position 27,967,667 of record OX030952.1, read on the forward strand.
ATTTATTCCAAAAACATCCTCCTGTTATTTTTATGTTTACGCGATGTGTTTCCGTTCAAATCTCTTTTAAAATTATGAAAAAAATCCAAATCCTTGCAATTTGCATTACCATTACATTTACCCTGTAATGCATGATTTTTACCTGCAAAACGCTCACTTTAACAATTACAACTGACAATAATTACAAAATGCGCTAAGCTAGAAAAAATTTCTGCAACAAAAAATGTTACCCGAAGTGCATAGAACCGATACATATAATCTATGATTTGACTTCTGAATTTGGAAAAAAGGTTTTCAGTTCTGGATTTGAACACAAACATAAATGTTCCTAAAGGCTTTGTTATGCAGTAGAGGGTTAAACAAAATTTATTTTAGGATAAAAATTTTTTATATGTCATTAAATATAATAACTTAAGTTTACTATTTTTTGCAATGTACTACTTGTGATACTTTTGCATTATCACTTAAACCCATTCTGAATAATACATTACTGCACACTCGATTTTTGACGTAGAATACGTCGTTCTCGGAGGTAAGTAGGGTGGTTGATAGTGATCAGGTGTCGGTATTTACATTACTTTTTGAGCCTTTGGTGGGCCTAAAGTACTAATCGTACAATGTTGATCTTAGCACTTGTTGGTCTGCTTGATCCTCAATGCGACAAAAATTCATGTTAGAACTGTCTAACTTATATCAATTTTACACAATTACATGAAATATAAAGCCAACATTTGATGTTTTTGTTTGCTTAAACTTGCTATTTATCGACGGCTTCCGGTTTTTTCGACGGCGAAGACAGCGCTATCTAGCGTGAAGACATAAATCTTATAATTAAAAAAAAACATACTTTGGGGGCATGTTGTTTTTAACAGACTCGCGTAGCCCAGTAATACTGAGTAATTTTGAGGGGCATTCTTTTTTAACAGAATGTTAAACAGTTGAACTTGATAGCATTGAACAAATTTTGTTTGCTTGTTTAAGTTTTCTACCTATTTATGGACAGTTTCCGGTTTTATCGACAAAAGCATAAAATTTGTATGGGAGTGCCCCTAAGGAGTGGTCGGAGGGAATAGGTGTCAAAGGCAAAAATGCTCCTTTTGCAAAAGTAATGGGGGTTGGTGATACATATTAACTCCGGCACTCTCTTAAGGGTCATATCCTCAGGTGTATGGAATAAATATTTTTAAAAAAGGTGTCATCAAAAGCGAATTGAATATTTCTACGTCTTGTGTTACGACATAGTCGAAACTACTGTATCTTTTTTTTTTATGCACGACGCTTTTCTTTGATTTTTAAAAATTAGCAGGTACTTATGGACTTAAGAAAGACCGTCTTATCTATTTAAAAAAAAGGAAACAAAATGGCCATTTCAGCCCATGAAGGGACTTTAACCGAGAGTAAATTTTTAAGAGAGTAGATTTGCTATGTCTGTTAGGAGCGTAAAATGATACTCATTAAAATTTTCTAGTTAAAACTATGGTAAAATAGAGGTAGGCTCATATTAGAGAAAAATAAAACTGGAAGCTGGCTTTCAAAATCTGCTGTTCAATGTGAGTATTATTTATTTTGACGTTTTTTAATACTTATTAGCATTTGCTAACATGTTTAATCATAAAGCCTCCATTGGCATGAATGTGTGTGAAAACTAGTTTTTTATAAAACGCATTAAAAATATATTTAATAACAATTTTTCTTTTATTTTTTTTTTAACTTTCTATTATTTGTACTTTGAACATAAGTTGAGTTTCAAGATTTCAGATATTTTCACGGTCTTCAGACAATTTTTGAGATTTTTTGGAAAACTCGATTTACCAAAAACATAATTTTTGTGTACCTTATGTGTACCGACTGTGGATAAGTCCTACAGTCGCTTATAAGCAAGTGCTTATGAGAACGCACAGAAGGCGTTCCGCACTATTCCTCGTTTTTCACGAAACCACGTTAAAAAAACGGTAAAAAAAATTTAAAAGCCCGTTTTTTTCCAAAATATATAATTTACTACCGGCTATAACCAATAACATATTTATACCCCCACGTTTTTAAAGATGTTTTTTGTTTCAGACGTTTCTAACTGGAGATATCCAGAAGTCCAGAAGTTTTTTCGGACCTTCACTGCAGCCTCCATTCTGTCACCATATATGCGTGAAAAATTGTTTAAATATTTTTATATACTCAAATATGTCGCTTATTATGCACTGAACACATGATGATGAGTGACTTTACGACATCTGTCAAATTTTTTTTATTTTATTTCTTATGGAAAGAATTTGATCTAATGTTGTGTCGTCGATATAGAACTATTACTAATTTGACAGCTTGCAGTCGTTGTTGTCGTCAATGTGCTCAGTACATAATGTGTAAAAAGTTTGTTTAAGTTGAATACATACATATAACTATTTTAAAAATTCTTGTATATGTATATGTCGAATAAGCCCATAAAGTGGCATTAAGAATTTAAATACCTTTTTTCCGTAGTCAACACTAAATTATTATTGAACACAGCTGATTGTAGCCCTGAAAACAGTGGCTCAAATGTACACCAACAACGACTCACCAACACTTTCGCTGGATCGCGGCAAACTACAACAACAATGGCACAACAAAAACAAATAAACGAATTCGCCGCTGCAGCACTGTGTTGTTGTACAGCAACGCAGTCTGCTCAACGACGACAAGGCAACAAACCAGCGCCATTTGACGAAAACTTGATGGCGCACAAATTCAAAAATTTCGGCATCAATTGCGATTGCGGCGACAACCGGATGACAACTTGAAGATTGGCTCAAAAAGTTGAGCAGAAAAACAATAATCAATGACTTGTTGTGGATATAAAGCAACAAATTATTAACAAAAATTAATAAAAACAAAAGAACGAACGATAATCTAAACCGAAATGTTGCAATTTCAGCGTTAATTAATTGAAACAACAAAAATTGATTTGTTGTACTTGTAAATGTTTGTGTGTGCGTGTGTGTTTGCTTGTGACGATCAATTCGTCGTTTGGGCAACTCAAAATTGTGCTGGAATTATAATAAATTAAAAATAATTTGCAAGCTTGACAAAAAGAGACCCCAAAAATTTGCATTTCTTTTGTTCTCACGTGACTAGGATTATTTCGTTGTCGTGTGGAACCAGAAGAACGGAAAAGAAAAATTACGAAAAAGTATCCACCATTTTTAGTTGGACTACAAAAACGGACACAGGAGCTACGACGTAACAACAACCACACATGAAAGACGATAACAAAAACAACAAATGATG